>CM069905.1:33651514-33960095 GCA_036172215.1 Camellia granthamiana | reverse complement strand
GATTGGTGTATCTATAGTCGACTTGGTTGTCCTATCCGTGTTTCATTGGTGTATTTTCATTCAGTTCAGTTCAGTTGGTTCGAGTCAACTTGGTTCAATTCGGTTCGGTTCTGTTCGGTAGTTCGGTTCGATCCAGTTCTGCTTGGCTTCATTCGTCTCGGATTGGCTTGGTTTAGATCGGCTCGGTTCGGTTATCCCCATTGATTATCTGGCTTGGGGCTATGCACCCTAATGGTTGATTCCATGTTAGTTAAGTAGTGGCCATTTGCAAAAATAGGTTTTGATTAATTTGAATGAAGCTGACTAATTTTTCCCGAAAATTGTTCCATTTTTGCAAAACTTGGACCATTCTTTGGATTTGAAAAGGGAAAATTTTCAGTGCTCACAATTTAGCTTACATAATTTGAAACAGAAAATGGAATAAGTATGCTAATCTAACTCTCATGTTGATCAAAACATTTTTACAAAGAATTAAGAGAAAAAAAAGAAAAGAAAAAAGGGCAAGGCAATGAATTAGGGGCATAGTTGAGTAAGTGATTCTGTCTTCTCCCTCCGCTCGAGTCAACTCATCAGTGTATATAAGTGTGTATTCATACCGATCAATGTATTTATACCAGTTAGGGTATTCATACTAGTCAGTGTATATAAGTGTGTTCCTTTTATACCAGTCAGTGTATTTATACCAGTTAGGGTATTCATACCAGTTAGCGTATAGAAGTGTGTTTGGATTATTTTGGCTTCGTTTTTCTGGCGTTAAGTTAGTTTTATTTTTATTCAGGTCAGTATGGATCAATGTCCAATTCAGAATTCAAATTTCAATCATTCTCAAATTCAATCAAAACAAAATTATTTTCAAACTCAAAGTGACATACCAGTCACGCCATTGATGAGCAAAAAAGAAACTGATTTTGTTACAGTCAGGGGATGATATCCCCGATTACAGAGACTCAAAAACAAAAGAAAAAAAAAAAAGAAAAGAGAGAAAACAGCAAGCCCAGAAAAGATATATCCGTATATATTTGTGTATATATCCTCCTCTGTCTGTGTATACGTCTGTATATGAATATATATATACCGTATGTACATATTTGTGTATATTTTGTTTATATCACACGATCACATCTGCACCGTGCATCTATCGCACGATCATAACCATATTGTGCATCTATCGCACGATCATAACCATATTGTGTATCTATCGCACGATCATAACTATATTGTGCATCTATCGCCAATAAAGCACCTACCACACAATTTCAATTCCATCGCACTATCTTGTGCATCAATTCAACCGCGCTATCTCGCGTATCGCTGCACTTTTACTTCCATCGCACTATCTTGTGTAATTTCAATTCTATCGCATTGTCTTGTGCAAATTCAATTCCATTACACTGTCTTGTGCAAGTTCAATTCCATCGCACTATCTTGTGCACTCCCGTGGTCTAGGAGACCTCAAATCCTTCAAAGGTGCAATTCCTTTGGTGTTTGTCGTGCTCGAGCGGCTTCAAGCGGTCTGGTGTAGCCACTTGGCTATGTTTGCAATGAGTTCCTAGGAGATCAATTGAGACGGTGGAAACTACAGTTCGAATGGCGATGCCTAGAACGCAAAAAGGTTTAGGATTTCCGAGACTAAAGTCTGGTTTAAACACTCAGGGGTGTATCCCCGGCTTGAAATCTGTATGGCAGCCCCATAGGTTGAGATAACGTGTATGCGCCTTAATTCTGGATACTGAATCAACCTAGTTTGTCACCCCATTGGAGAATAGGGAAAATTGTGTATCAAATACAGTTAGGTGTGCCTGTCTGTTCATGCAACCCCTTCTCTCATTTGTGTGGTATGCACATTTGAATGCGATGCACTTTTCTCTCATTTGTGTGGTATGCACATTTGAATGCGATGCAACCTCTTCTCTCAGTTGTGTGGTATGCACATTTGAATACGATGCACTTTTCTCTTATTTGTGTGGTATGCAATTTTGCGATGCAAGCCCCTCTCTCATTTGTGTGGTATGCACATTTGAATGCGATGCAACCCCTTCTCTCATTTGCGTGGTATGCACATTTGAATGCGATGCACTTTTCTCTCATTTGTGTGGTATGCACATTTGTATGCGATGCACCCTCTTTTTTCGCGGTCTAGAAGACCTTAAAAACTCTAAAGGTGCAATTCCTTTGATGTTTGTTATGCCCGAACGACTTCAGGTGGTCTGGTATAGCCACCTGCCTGGTTTGCAATGAGTTCCTAGGAGATCAACTGAGACGATGAAAACTAGAGTTCGAATGGCGATGCCTAGAACGCAAAAGGTTCAGGATTTTCGAGACTAAAATCTGGTTTAAATACCTAGGGGTGTATCCCCGGCTTGAAATCTGTATGGCAGCCCCATGGGTTGAGGTAGCTTGTATGCGCCTCAATTCTGGATACTGAACCAACCTAGTCTGTCACCCCGTTGGAGAATAGGGAAAGTTGTGTATGAAATACAGTTAGGTGTGCCTGTCTGTTCACGCCACCTCCTCTCTCATTTGTGTGGTATGCACATTTGAATGCGATGCACCCCCTTCTTTCATTTTTGTATGCAATGCACCCCCTGTTATGTTTCCTATCATTTGCACAAGGCTTGCCTCCCATGTTGCCATCTTCATATCTTTATCATCACTCCATGACATTGCATTGCATTGTATACATCATGAATTTTCAAACAACCGGCTTCGCGAAGCGTGTAAGTCCAACTTTCAAACTGCATTTTGAGCATGTCACTTGCATTCTGCCCCTGAACTACGTTGGTTTGATTCCTTGCAAAGGGATACGTAGGCAACATTCGGGTTCAACCACTTGCATTACATCTTGTTTGTTTGCCTAAGTCTTACGGCCTTGTCAAAAGGGTCGTCTTTGGGCTTTGACATTCACTCACTTCATGAAATGACTTTGAGCTCTGTCAAAGAGGGACAACTGTAGACATCCCATTTTGACCGGCCCTAAGACTTGGGCGCTTTCTTTTGATTACCCCATGATGACAATTAAAATGTGTTTCTCACAAAATTCTTAGTAAGAAAAATGGAATTTAAGTTTTAATCCTAACCTTCACCCATTTTTTGGCCAAACTATTTTAGACCTTAAAACCCTTTTTTCAAAATATGTTTTTTTTTAAAATGTTTCTACAATGTCCCGAGGCTCCCATTTCGATTAAAATATTGCACTTTTCAGTAAACCGAGTAAGGACAAAGTGGAAATAAATGGAAGGGAGGTGAACTTTTTTGAAAAATATTTAAAAACATCTTCTTTATAGGTTTGGAGTTGAAGGAAATAGGAGGGGATGAAAGAAAACTGGTTTAGGAAAAGAATGAGTATCAAATCATTAAGAAGGAAATGAGCAGCCTTCACTAAATTAGGCATTTCTCTTTGTAAACTTGGAATTTAAATGTGAGGCCACCACCATTGGAAAATAGACTTCTGGGGCTTCAATTTAGACCCAAGAACCACTTTAGACCAAGTCCAAATAAGGGAGATATGCCCATTTGAAGTTGGGCTTCAGAGCAGATTTTGTTGACCCAGCCTGAGATAGCCTTTACTAAATTAGGCATATCTCTTTGTACACTTGGAATTTAAATTGAGGCCACCACCATTGGAAAGTAGACTTCCGGGGCTTCAATTTGGATCCAAAAACCGCCTAAAACCAAGTCCATATGGGGGAGATATGCCCATTTGAAGTTGGGCTTAAAAGTAGATTTTGTTGACTCGGCCCAAAACAACAATAGCCCATTTTTTCTTGGTTTTGGTTCGGTTGGGACAACCCATTTACCTATTTTCTGAGCCATTCAAGTGCATCAACTCATCCTCCATTATACCTAATCATTCCCCATTGTCAAAAAGAGGTTTTGTTTACATTCATAAAGGAGTATCCCATGCAACCACCTTGAAAATTTGCCCTCCTATCACATTCTTGTCTCCCACCTTGTCCCCCATCTTCTTTTTGACCTATACTCTCCCTCATTGCCTATATAGAATGATCATATTGTAAGAGAGAAGAAGGGACCACGAAATTGAAGAGAAAGGAGTGAGAAAAGAGTGAAAAAAGAGAGAAAATTTGAGTTTTTGAGCCAAAAATATTCTTATCTTCCATATACACCCCATATCTTCCATAGCTACTGAAATTCCTCATTTCCATACACCAAAACCACTCAAAAAATTCTGATATAGCCAAAGATCAATTGCCTTGATCATAAGGAAGAGTGTTTAGTGATTGAAAGTGAGAAAAACTAGAGAGTTAGCCACTTTCCATACCACAAACTCCATAAACTCCATAATTTCGAATTGAGGATTTGAGAACACACTTCCTACACTTGAGGGTGATCAAGAGGAAGTTTGGAAATCAAGAAGTTCAATATTTCTTTGGAAGGTGAATTGTTAGTCTTTCATTTTCTTATATTTTATATCTTATATTTATTTTCTTACTTCTTATTTCATTGTGTTTTGTTATAATCTAAGTGGTTTATTTATCTCATATTTATTTTCTTACTTTATATTTCATAGTGTGTTGTTATAATCCTAGTGGTTTGTTTAGCTCATAACTATTTATTTATTTATTTATTTTTATTCGCATGCTTTAATTTCATATTAGTTTTGTTGTAATCTTGCATGTTCTACCTCATATTTATTTTTTTCGTGTATTAGTCTCATATTAGTTCTGTTGTAATCTTGCACGTTCTATCTTATATTTGTTTTATTGCTTTAGGTTTATGTTGTGAGTTTGCACTTTTTATTTTATTTTATATTTGTTTTCTTGTTTTTTTAATCTAACCGATAGTGGTTAGTTGAGCCACCTACATATTTTTTGTTTGTCCATTTTCTTGGTTTCGCAACAAGACAGGTTTTGCTTGGCCTAGTTGGTCGGCCGGCCTATTTAGCCGGCCGGTTAGCTTCTTCCGAACAAGATGGCGTAATCTCCCAATATTGACCAATTTTCGCCGGCGATTCTAAAGAACATGAAGCTTTTCTTTTATTTATTTTTTATTTTGAGTGTATTGTGAGGTTTTTATTTTGTTGTATTATTCTCCTCATCCCTCTCTAATTTGATTTGTAATTATTCTTTAAAATATTGTAATAATTCTCCGCCCCGCTTCTTTCTATCCCGTTCTTTTATTTGCTTTCTTTATTTGTACATAAACATCATATTTATTTTTCATCATAGTTATGCTTTGCATCCATGTTTCATGCATCTTGATTCGGCTAAGTTTGCATTTGTGGATTTAATCAATTCCTATGTGATTATGTGTGCTGCCTCATGTTCTTGAGATGATTCACATATCATATTTTAGAAGCCGAATCTTTAGTTGCATCTCATGAGTGAATTGCATTAGGATTTTGTATATAAAATCATGCATATTTTACTAACTTTGTTTTGTAGCTTGTTCGTGGGACGTCAAACATGTAAGTTTTTATGCATTAGCATCCCGTTTGTGTGTGTTTTTCTTATTATGTCTACCATTCTACCATGAGGCTATTTGCTTATGTGATATAATTCTATGAATGCCAGTGGATGGAGGTTGTGTTGCTTAATTTGAAATGATGTTGATTTTTCGTGCTTGTAAACTCAATTTATTTGGGTTGTACATCGTCAAAACTCTTTCAAAATGCATGATATCAAATTGTTCCAAAATGAATGGCATAGTCTATACTTGTATGCTTCACATAGTAAATTTTAAGATTTATTAACTAATCAGAATATGAACATATAAATAAAATAAAATTCATATCATAGTTTAGTAGAGGCTGATCTTTGATCGGGTGAGCGGGGGTGCTTATTATTGACCTTCCCCTCTCATACCTAAGGTTCCGAGCCAAGCATCTTTGGTTGCGACGCACAATGGCCTTGGCACGAGTCATGGGTTTCCTAATTTCCCAAAATATTAGGTGGCGACTCTGAGATCTGATGACGCAGTCCATTTTTGACAAAATTGCAATAAAATGGATTTTCAATAAAAGTTGCCAAATCTGGACTCTCATCTACGTTTCACATTGCACTCGTGAGACTAGATCAAAGAGATCTCGAGGGTCCGAACTGTTTAATGCGTGCGGGTACCCCTCGGGCATGTTACAGAGATGACGATGAATAGTGAAAACGGGTCAGAGAAAATTGTCAGGAAGGAATGGAAAAGATTTTGGCAGTAATGAAACCGTAATGTCGATAGTGAAGATGATTGTGAAACCCTAATTCTCCTGGTCTCTTACTCGTGAAGATAGTTGGATGTTTAGAATGGAACTGAGTCGTCGGAATCCAGTGGAGTATTCTCAATTGATTTGTGAAGGGTATTTTGGTCCATGAAAGAATTAAAAATGCGCACGTTCTAGTTGAGGGACCTGATGCTTCATCCATTTTTTTGGTGTCTTCTATCCTTTAAATTACTATTATTAGGGACTTTAAAAAAAATTCTCCTTAAAATTATCCCTTGGATAGTTTAAAAAAATTATAAAATTATATATATCTATATAATATGGCACAAAGGTTTTTGAAAATATGTTAGAGACAATTGTCCTACTAGGACATTTTAATAGTCCTTATTCACTTGTGTATTTAAATAGATGGATGAGATGAGCCCCTTTAAATATATATCAATTTACTTTCCGCCCAAATACTAAACTTCCTACTCACCCACGTCTTATCTCCATTCTATCTTCAAGATCACTCTGTTATTCTATCTTTATCTCCTCCCTTCTTTGTTCTCACCCACCCCATTCCCTTTTTATCTCTCTCTCCCTTCTTGTTCTTCTTCTTCCATACCCTCACTCCCGAAACTGCTGCTCTCCAGTCCTGTTCTTCTTCTTCCATATCCTTGCTCCCGAAACTGCTACTCTCCAGGTAAGGTCACCCTTTTCATTTTCATCAATCTATAGATTACACATAGATTGTATAGATTTTATTTGTTTATAAGTGAAATTTATGAAATTAAATTTTCATTTTTACAAATTATATGTCCTGTTCTTTTGTATTTTTTCTCTTTCATTTGTTGGTTTCATTGGTCACAAGTTTGATTTGCAGTACCTTGATTTGCAGATTCAGTTTTCGCTTGAAATTTTAGACTTTGGCTTTAAAGGCTTGTGAAGAAAGAAGAAAACAGAGTTTGTGTGAAGCATTAGGGTTAATTTTCAGGTGAGATTCTAATTGCTCTCTCTCTCTCTCTCTCTCTCTCTCTCTCTCTCTCTCGAATTTGTAACAAATCTATTATTCAGAGAAGAACACTGGTCGATCGATAAGAAAGCGCACAGACCTTTGAATTTTTAGGTTTTGGTTTGGTAGATCGTTTTGTTCTGACAACTGAGTCATTTGGATTTGTGGAGCGAGTTGGAGGTTTTTTTTCTTTCTTCTGTAAACTGTAAGTGATTTCATGGCTTCTCTGATTCTTTTATTTACTCTCTCTGCACTGCTCTGCATTTTTGTAAACACCATTGTTATGTGGTGCGAGGAATTTGAAATATACGAATCTCTGTATATCAAGTTTAAATTCTCATCGTATATTCAAATTTTCAACATTATAGCGTACGAGGATTTTGAAATATACGGATCAAGTTTAAATTCACATCATACTAATTCAAATTTTAAATATTAATTTTTTTTCCTGTAATACGTATCATTTATTTTTTTATTTAGTAGTTGTTTGTAAAATTTTGCAGTACATAAATTTCTGGTAGATGTGATCTACACACTTGCCTTAGTTCATTATTGTTCTTTGACAATGATCCACTCTGGTACATACCATTTTCAATTTTTTTAAATTTTTTTTTAACAATTAGTAGGAGGGGGAAAAGGCAAGGGGAAGTTGCATCACGCAACAGGTAAGACTCGAACCCAAACATCACCCCTAGCAAGGGAGCACCTCATCTACTGGCCCAATCCTTGGTCTTACTCTGGTACATACTTCATAGAGTCAAATTTGAGAAAGTAAAGAGTCAGTATTGTAACTTCATTGTCCTGACTGTGGCATGAAAAGCTCTCTTTCCCTTTCAATAGTTTAGCAAACTCCTAAACAGCCTCACTAAGTTAGAACAATTAGAAATTCCGATTCATAGTCAAATGCGAAGCATGGCATGAATCTCTCACTATTACAAATCCAGCAAGTTTGAGTTAAAATTAAACTGTCTTTTTGGAGTTCTTTTAAAAATTCAGTAGTTCCTCTTGCACTGGATATTTTATATCACTGCTGCAATTAGACACACAATAACGGCATCTATTAGTATGGTGTGAGTATAATTTTAATGGACTTGTTTTTCGGTTTTGAATCTCCTTATTAGTCTTTTATTGTCTTATTTATAGTAGGGGGAGAATTCTTCCCAATCCACTGTCTAAATTGGAGGCTTTGTGGGGTGTAGATATACCATAAAATGATTTAATTTGTTTATTTGTTATTTGTAAATTATTCATAAATAGAATTATATTAATTTAGTAATTATAATTATGTGATTTTATATATATAAAAAATTGTGGATTATTTTGAAAATTATACTTTGTCGTCTATTTTTTTAAGACAAATATATATGATGAAATAATGTAGTTATAATTATCTTATCAATCTAATTTTTCTCATAACTAATTTATACATAGGATTTGAAAATATGAACAATTCAAATTATCATAACAAAACTATATAACTAATTTAGTCTCTGCCATTGTGTGATCTTTTTATGTTTTAGTGTAAGCAACAATGTTATGAAGATGCAGAGGGTTAATGAGCATGTTGGCTATGCATTAAAGTGGAACATGAATAATATGATGACTGAAATTTAGTTTTCAAATTAAATTTTATTTTTTGAATCTTTTATTTTTGTCTTTAATAATTTTTTTTCATGTTTTAAATTTTTTATTACATGCACTTCATTCATATCTTTTCAATGTCAAATATTTTAAAAAATTCACTCCTTATTTTTTGAAAAGGAAAAAAAAATTACACCGTGCCTTTAAACACGAGCATATGCTAGTCTATCTATATAACAAGTGCTTTATTGCCTGAGGCTTGTATTTTTTATTCCTAATTTTTTTTTTTTTTTGGTATAATTTATTAATGATGACTTATATTTGAACCCTTTTTTTTTTTTTTTTTTTTTTTTTTTTTTTTTTTTTGGCCGTTTCTGCCGCAATTATCTTTATGTTTTCAACAAATTCCTACTTTCTTTGTTGCTAATAGGGCTTCCATGTAATTTTGACGGTTCTTCAGCTGTTCACGTGGGCATTTTTTTATTGGGCCAGGTTTTGTCCTTTTGTTTGTTTGTTTTTTTATATATAAAATGATCATTCTTTTATAGTAAATAATAATAATTTTATTCACAATGTATTTTCATAATTTTGTAATGAATCAAATGTAAAAATAAATATTTGAAAAAAGAGTTGTTTAATTCTGATAAATCAAAGAAACAATAAAGGTTGAGACCCGGGGGTCACCCCCTTGACCCCCTTTAGTTTTGATTGGTCAACTTTTTTTTTTTTTTTTTTTTTCTTTTCTTCTCACCCAATCCCCAACCTCCATGTGTGTGAGGAGGTTGTGGGGGTGAGTGTTTTAAGGGGGTCTAAATCAATGCCCTCAAAGAAAACATTATAGTAAAAGATCATAAATACATTTGGTTTTCAAACGGCAAAATTACTTTAAGAGTTTTTCAATTTTTTGGTGTTTAGTGAAATTTTTTTCATATTAAATTTTTTTCTTTGGACATACACATAGTCAAGATGTACTCAAAAAAGAAAAATAAAAAAATATGAAGAGATCTGTAAAAAAAATGCTCAATGAAAATAAAAAAAACTCAAAAAAAGCAACACATTTTTAATTCTTTTTTTTTTTTTTTTGTTTTCAATGAATATTTTCAGATTTTCCTTAAATATTAAAATTTTAAGCATATTAAATTAAGTGCATCAAAACAAATATTTTTTTTTTTTATTAAAATATGAAAACAAATCACTAAAAATAAAACAAGACATAAAAAACTAAAAAAAAAAACTAAATTTTATTCGAATGTTTATATTTTTGAAATTTAAATTCACCACAATAATAGTCCGTGTCTTGCACGAACATTTTATACCTAGAATATATATATATATATATATATTAGTTCAAGACAATTTTGTGTGTTCTCTTGCAGAACCATATATATGTGTACATATGTAATATAAAACCGTTAAATTATTTAAAAAAAAAAAGATAAAAAAAAGAATGTTTGACATGACAACATCAAATAAAGAATAATGTATTCCCTTGTCATGATTTCATTTTTATAAATAAAATAATATACAAACACTTAGGCTAAGTTTGGGAAGACTAAATAAATATATTTTTTGACTTTTTATGAAATATGAGTTGGATTTGGGTTGGGTTTGAAGTGATGTGTTAGAGAGGTGATGTGACTTAAATAAGATGATATAACTTAAATAGGATAGTAACTTTTTGACTTTTTAAATTTTTTGAGGATGCCAAACTTGACCTTAGTATGATTTTTGTGAGCGATTTTAATATGTAAATATTTAATATAACTATCACATAATATTAGTGCTTATAAGATTTTAATGTGTATGATAGATCCCACATAAGGTCCATAAATATTGAAATATAGTAAGTCGATCTGTAAGTGACAAGCCAATCATATTCACTTTGTTTGGTTCCTCTTTTTCAAAAATACTTTTAAGAAAATTTTACTTTTTTGTTTTATAATTTTTTGTTATGTTAGAGACAAAAATTTATTTGCTAGAGTAATGTTAGAGAGTTTAAAAATTTTACCAAATGTTTCACATAGGTGTGAGACCTACACAATTACAAGTGAGACATTTGAAATAATTTTTGGTAGAATTTTTTTGATCTTTAATATTTTTGTATTTGTACTTCAAACCTTGTTATCTTTCCCAATCTAAAAAATCTATATAATAAAACAGAAGGGTTTTTGAATTTGTCATATATACATTTGTCCTATTAGGACATTTGAACGGCTGAGATGACTTTTAATAATAATATCTAATGCTCAAAAATGTATGAACCAATTTAAGGATTTCAGATTCCCATCCATAAACATCTTCCCCAACACACTTCGTTTTGCCCAAAGTTAGTTAACCCATGTCCACGCTTCTCTCTCTCAAAGCCATCTCTCTCTCTCTCTCTCTCTCTCTCTCTCTCTCCTTTACCTCTTATCACTCTATCTTCTTTTGTTCCTCTCAGCTTGCTGTTCATTACCTCTTCTCTTGACACCGTCGCTCTTAGCCAGGAGCACGCTATCAACAAAACCCTTTCTCTCTCTTCATGTACTCTCCCTCTCCCTCTTCTGCCATCGCCAGAAGTAACATCTCTACCACCTACAGTAACTCTCCATTGTCATGTCGCTTCCACGATCTTCACTAACAGCAACTCTTCTTCTCTTCTCTCACTCAATTTTTAGATCTTCTCTCCGATCTTAATTTGCAGCGGCGCCTCTATCCTCCACCGTCGAGAGTTTGATAAGTTTTTGAAATGAGTTTGATTTGATGGTTTTGAAATGGGTTTCATTTTTGAATGTGTTTTGATTTTTGAAAGGTTTCATTGTCACTACAACAAAATGCATTTTGACGACTAGAAAAAATTTAGTCACCAAAACTTGTGGAATTGGTGACCAAAAATTTTTTTAGTCGGCAAAAGTACAATATTTAACTATTAATTTTTTTAGTCGGGAAATATTGGTTATTGGCAACTAAAAAAAAAATTTAATCGCTAAAAAATGTCACAATTTCCAACTAAAAAATGTTTTAGTCGTTGTATAGATAGCTTTGGTTACTAAAATTTTTTAGTCGCCGAATAAAAAATAAAAATTTACTTTTAGACTTTTGGCGACCAAAAGTTTGATCCCCAAAAATTCATTTTCAGCGACTAAAAAATGTTTTAGTTGCTATATAGCTAATCTTGGCTGCTAAATTTTTTTTGTCGCCGAATAAAAAATAAAAAATTACTTTTTGGTCGTCAAAATTTTATTTTTAGAGACTAAAAAATATTTTAATTGCCAAAGAATTAAAATAGGGAAAATTATTGATAAATCCCATTTAGAAGTGTTTTAACTCAAAAAGTCTATAAATGAATTTTTTAACCCATTTAGTCCCATGTATATATAGTTTTATTCCATAAAGTCTTTTTTCTTGATTTACACTATTTTCTTGGACACTTATGCCCTTATATTTAATTTTGATACCCTTATAAATATTTTTTGAACGGCTAGCAATTTTATGATGTGAACATTTATATTTTAAAATTCACATTGGTAGGAATGTAAAATCAGCCCGTGAGCGGCTCGAAACCCGTCTGCGAGCCGGGGCGGGCTCGGCCCGTTGACAATGTGAATATTCACGTTGACATGTTAACATTCACATTGATAAAAGTATAAAATTGGTCCGCGGAACATGGGCGGCCAAAAGCCCGCCCGCAGCCCGGGGTGGGCCCGGCTCGGCCCGTTAACAATGTAAATATTCACATTGACATGTTAACATTCACATTGATAAGAGTATAAAATTGGTCAGCGTCCCATGGGCGGCCAAAAGCCCGCCCGCGGCCCGGGGCGGGCCCGGTCCGACCCGTTGACAATGTGAATATTCACATTGACATGTTAACATTCACATTTTAGGAGTGTAAGATTAGCCCGCGCCCCATGGCTGCCCGAAACCCGCCCACGGCCTGTGGGCGGCCCGGGGTGGGCCCGGCCCATTGACATGTTAATATTCACATTGATAAGAGTATAAAATTGGCCCGCGCTCCGTGGCTGCCCAAAACCCGCCCACGGCCCGTAGGGAGCCCGGGGCGGACCGGGCCTGGCCTGTTGACAATGTGAATATTCACATTGACATGTTAAAATTTACATTGATAAGAGTATAAAATTGGTCCGTGCCCCGTGGCTGCTCGAAACTTGCCCACAGCCCGTGGGGCGGACCGGGGCGGGCCCGGCCCGACCTGTTGACAATGTGAATATTCACATTGACATATTAACATTCACATTGATAAGAGTATAAAATTGGCCCGCGGCCTATGGGTGGCCAAAAGCCCGCCCGCAGCCCGGGGCGGCCCCGGCCCGGCCCAGCCCATTGACAATGTGAATATTCACATTGACAATGTGGAT
This sequence comes from Camellia granthamiana, assembly GCA_036172215.1. Lineage (NCBI taxonomy): Eukaryota > Viridiplantae > Streptophyta > Magnoliopsida > Ericales > Theaceae > Camellia > Camellia granthamiana. Next base: position 33,946,996 of record CM069905.1, on the reverse strand, counting down.
AGTCACATTGACATGTTAACATTCACATTGATAAGAGTGTAAAATTGGCCCGCAGCCCGTGGGCGGCCCGAAGCCCGACCGCAGCCCGAGGAGGACTTGGCCCGACCCGTGACAATGTGAATATTCACATTGACATGTTAACATTAACATTGATAGGAGTGTAAAAATTGCACGCTACCCGAAGCTCGCCCGCGGCCCTGGGTAGGCCCGGCCCGGTCCGTTGACAATGTGAATATTCACATTGACATGTTAACATGCACATTGATAGGAATGTAGAATTGGGCCGCCGCCCGTGGGCTGCTCGAAGCCCGCCCACGACCTGGGGCAGGCTCGTTTAGGTCCGGGCCCGAGTATGTCCGAGACCCTAAGCTAGGGCCTAGGCCATCACTTTGAAGCCCGGCCCGGCCCATCGGCCCGCTTAAGACCCATTCAATGCTCGGTCCGAGGCCCAGCCCGTCTGAGGCACAATGTCTTTTTTTGTGGAAAATAATAAAATTTTGGTAGAAAAAATTAAAAAAAATTTTAAAAAAATGGCCAGGCCCGCCCTAAGCTCGAGCCTAGGCCTAGGCCCACCGGCCCGACCCGAGGCTGTCGTCTTCGGGCCGCGGGCCAATTTTACACTTTTATCAATATGAATGTTAATATGTCAATGTGAATATTCACATTGTCACGGGCCGGGCCGGGCCTGCCCCGAGCAGCGGGCGGGCTTCGAGCCGCCCACAGGCCGCGGGCCAATTTTACACTCCTATCAATGTGAATGTTAATATGTCAATATGAATATTCACATTGTCACAGGCGGGGCCGGGCTCTCCCCGGGCCGCCCATGGAACGCGAGTCAATTTTACACTCTTATCAATGTGAATGTTAACATGTCAATGTGAATATTCACATTATCAACGGGCCGGGCCCGCCCCAGCAACGGGCGGGCTTCGGGCCGCCCACAGGCCGCGGGCCAATTTTACCGTCCTACCAATGTGAATGTTAATATGTCAATGTGAATATTCACATTGTCACGGGCTGGGCCCGCCCGGGCCCGCCCCAGGCAGCCGGCGAGCTTCGGGCCGCCCACGAGCCGTGGGCCAATTTTGCACTCCTATCAATGTGAATGTTAATATGTCAATGTGAATATTCACATTGTCACGGGCGGGGCCGGGCTCTCCCCGGGCCACCCATGGGACGCGAGTCAATTTTACACTCTTATCAATATGAATGTTAACATGTCAATGTGAATATTCACATTATCAACGGGTCAAGCCCGCCCCGACAACAGGCGGGCTTCGGGTCGCCACAGGCCACAGGCCAATTTTACAGTCCTATCAATGTGAATGTTAATATGTCAATGTGAATATTCACATTGTCACGAGCCGGACCGGGCTCGCCCCGGGCCGCCCACAGGCCGCGGGCTAATTTTACACTCCTATCAATGTGAATGTTAACATGTCAATGTGAGTATTCACATTGTATATGGGCCGGGCCCCTACACATTGACAATATGAACATTCACATTGACGGATTGAACATTTACATTAGGGGTATTTTGGTAATTATGTCACCCATAGGACTTATTGAAACATAAGAAAATAATATGAACTAAATAGAACATAAGTAGATGAAAAGGGTATTTTGGTCTTCTTATCTCAAATAGGACCTAATAGAATAGTCAAAAAGAATATGGATTGGATGGAACATAAGTAATTAAAGATGGATTTATGGAAAAAGCTCCCATTAAAATATTTGGAGGAAAAATTTTGAATTTTGGAGGGATTTATAAAATTAATTGGCGACTAAACATTTTAGTCGCCAAATTACAAATTTTAGCGACTAAAATAATATTTATTCGCCGTTAGTTAAAGTTTTGGCTATTAAAAAAAAATTAGTCGGCTTTGATCAAACCTAGTCCTTTAGGGGTGGTTTGGGATGATCTAAATAAGTGTACTTTTTGACTTTTTGTGAAATATGAGTTAGGTATAGGTTGGGTTTGAACTGATGTGATAGAGAGGTAATATGACTTAAATAAAATGATATGATTTAAATAAGATAGTGACTTTTTAACTTTTTAACTTTTTCAGTTCCGATTTGTAACTCGAAAACACTGTGGCTCGAATTGGCTCGAATCTCAAAACGGCGTCGTTTTGCTTCTTTTTTTTTTTTTTTCTGTTTTTGAGAAGGAGAAGAAAGAAAAAAAAGAAGAAGAAGAAAGGAGGAAGAAGAAAGAAGAGGAGGGAAGGGGAGAGAGAGAGATCAATCCAAATCAAAAACAGGGATCTGCAACAACAACACAGAGATCTTTTCATCAAACAACAAAAAAATTACCTTGAATATTTTGTAAACACAGAGATCAGTGACAAAAAAAAAAACACAGAGATCTGCAACATCAAACGTGAGTTCATCTTCATCATCATAAACACAGAGATCTTCATCAACAACAACACAGAGATCATCTCCAAATCAAAAAAAAAAAAAAAAAAAGATCGGTGATGGCAGATAAAAAAAAAACAGATAAAAAAAAAAAACAAATAAAAAAAAAAACAAAAATCTTCATCATCTTCTTCTTCAGATCATCATCTTCAAATCAACATCATCATCTTCAGATCGATACACCTTCATCAACAACAACACAGAGACCATCTCCAGATCAAAAAAAAAAAAAAAAAAGATCAAAAAAAAAAAAACAGATAAAAAAAAAACAGAGATCTTCATCATCTTCTTCTTTAGATCATCATCTTCAAATCAACATCATCATCTTCGCCGGTTCCTCTTCTTTTCTTCTCCTCTTCTTTCTCTCTTCCTCTTTTCTCGTTCTCTCTCTCTTTTCTGTCTTCTCTCCGTGTATTCTGATTCAAAAAGGAAGAGAGAGAAAAAAAAAATCAAAATCCAAAACGACGTTATTTTGGATTTCGAGCCGAATTCGGGCCACCGAATTCGAGCTACGGATCATTTTTCTAACTTTTTTTTAGGGCACTTCAAACAAGGCCCTAATTAGACTACCCTATCAGTCCTCTCCCATTTCACTCTCTCATTTCCCTTCTCTCTCTCTCTCTCTCTCTCTTTCACTCCATCGGAGGCGACCCTCCTACCGTCACCGTCCACCACTGTGGCTCACGAGCACCCACCTCTTCAACAGCGACAGTACAACCCACCTCCTCACCGGTGATGGTACAACCCACATCTCCACCAGCAACGGTACCACCCATCTCCCCACCAGTGCTGAACAGTCACTACCAAACCTCACCCCCGGCTCACCACTGACGCTTACCACCTCACCGTCGCTGGCCACCGTCACACGTCACATCGCCACCGCCACTACCGCAAATCACAGATTTTTCTCTTTCTTTCTGTCGCTCTCGGTCTCAGTCTCTCTCTCCCTTTCTCTATTTTTCCCATTTCTCACACTTGCGAGGGTTTTATATGATTTTTTTAGTTTAATTTTGTGTTGATTTGTTAAATGGGTTTGGTTGAAGTGGTTTGATTTCTATAAAATTATGGGTTTGATCACCAAAATGGGTTCAATTTAGGGTTTATGGGTTTGACAGAGAAAAAATTTTGATGTCAAAAATCAAAATCAATGAAATGTGATAGTGAGAAACTTTGGATTTGGAGTGGGAATCACAATTGGGATCGTGGTTGGGTTTATCTGTTTATATATTTCCAACCAAGTGATGTCAAGGTTAGTGTCTCTATTTCTTTATCTTCACACTTCAGGCATTTTGATTTTTGGTTCTAATTGTTTTTCTTCAGCGTTTTATTTGTCTTTTTTCTTCATTAATTCGTATATAATTCATCTGTGTAGTGGTCTGGGTGTTTTCTGATTTAGTCATTTGTCTGTAATATCGCTCTGTAAACCAATGAAACTGCCAAACAAATTCTAATCTTATGTTAGGTATTATTGTATAGTACCCATGAACTATGTCTATGGATTACCATCTTATGATGATTGACTTGCACAGATTTAGGGTATTTCATTGGAGAGAAATGGCATTCTCTGGAGAATTTAATGCTCAGTGGATTGGAAGTTGTATGGCATATATTTAGGATTGTAAACGAGCCAAGTAGTTAGTTGTTGAGGTTTGACTTAAAAATTTAACGAGTTTTAAAATGCTTTCAAGCTTGGTTTGTTTACATAACAAGTCACTTTTTAATGAGCCTTTAATGAACTGAACACGAATATTTCACCAGAGTGCAATATTTTGTGTCTCAAGTTTTGTCAATTTATTTTTGTTTCTCGATCACAATGTAAGGTTATAATTGTCCTCAATTGTCCTTCATATCTGCCCCAAATAAATAAATATATATTGCAATCAAAAGGAGAAAAAAGGATACAGGGTTCTTTAATTCCCACAATTTTTTACATGATTTTTATTTATTTATGTTTTGTTGTTATTCTGTGTGTTTCAATTATCTAATAAAGCCCATTTTATTTAATTTGACTTCTCACTATAACTTTACTCTTGAAAATGATTTGTATACTTCAAAATATTCTACCAAATAGGTATCTCTCCAATATTTTACTGGAGAATTCTACTTTCAGTTGTGATCACTGACCATCTGAAGAAGAACTCAATCCCTAGACAAAAGTGAAACTTGTTATTATGTTTGAGGCATGACACGCAATTAGGCAAGTAGTATAGATATATTTTTTCCACACAAACAGAACCTAGTGATTATCTGCCTAAGATTATGCACAATATCATTAATTGAGTAATGGAGTCCAATGTTAAGTTATTTTTGTCATTTTCCTTTCTGCCCCCTTGTTTTCCTGATAACCAAACAGCCCTTAAAATGTTTTTACATGCAAACTACCTTGTCACATTGTAACATCTAAGTATTCAAAGAAGGCTTCCCTTGGTGTTGTGTAGAACCAAGGAAGATGAAGTAGAAGATAAACGTGATTCCGTCTGACAATATCCATTTACATTTATATTAGCAATGATAAAGGACATTTTGATTTTCATTTTTTACTCATTGAGTGTCTTTCTTCCTGCCCTCACCCCCTTGTGGATATATTTGCATTGGCATAGACACTAGTGTTACTAGTTTAATTGGTTTTTGCTAAAAAATTATGGGCAGATAAATTCTTGAAGACAAAAAAAAATTCAAGAAGCTGCTTATAGAGAAAAAAAATAACTAAGGTATATGTTGTATCATTCTTCATAATTGAATTTTAAAAAATAATTTAAATTAAAATTGGTTTAGACTTTCTTTTTCTTTTTTCATTTTTTTGGGTGCAATCTAGTTTAGACTTTCATCTACAATATATTCTGATCTTAGGCAAATTCGATGAGGGTTTAATGTCGCATGAAGTTTTATCTGCTCATTTTGCATTATGCTGGCTGTGATGAGGGTACAAATATAAAACAAGAACAGATATATGATATTTTACTACTCGTGAAGTGTTGTCTTTTATTTTTTTTGATGAATAATTAGTAAATTTACTCATGAAGTGTTCTTGACTAGTCATTAGTAAAGAAATATGTAACATGGATAATAATAGATTTGGCCATAGAGAGATTAGTAACAACATCAATCAGGATTTGGCTTGTGAAGGACGTGGATGATAAGACATACAGTCATCTAGAACTTAGCTACAGTCAGTGTTTTGCATTCTTCGGAGTAGGACATTGTATCTGGTGAGATGGCATAATTAGCGTAATGATAGTGAGTGTTATGGCTTTCTTAAAAATAGGATTTTATACGTGAAAGTAGGATTTGATGGTATAATAACTTCAGTTTGTAGTTGATATGCACAGGTCAAGTACTTTGGGAACATATTCAAAATATTAGTCTTGTAAAGATTTTTTTTGCACTTGAGCTGCAGTTGCTGCTGACTTTTATGTGCATTGTGTTCACATTTTCATGCTACTCATGTATCTTTAGGAAGAATGCATTATTTATTGCTGCAAACTGCCTTATTGGTGTCTGGCTTGGGGCTATATTTTATTCATTTCAGGAATTTATGGTGACTTTAGGAGCCATAGGACCTTCAAATCCTTGTGGGTAATTGTAGTTTGGAATTGTACTACATATACTTGAGGATTTTTTTCATGATTGTCAATTTTCTCTCTCATCTACAATGTGAACTCGCACAATTGTCTTAGTATCTTATAAAAGTTTTCTGTTTGTTTTCACATTGGTCTTATAAAAGCTGATTTTTTTTCTTTTTCTTGGTATCTTATATGAATTCTGTGAAAAAATTGTTTCTATTGATGGTAAATTATCTATTTTCTTACTTAACAATTTAGAGAAGAAGAAAATAATAATGACTCTAGAGTTGCACAAACTACATATTGAGAGGAACAGATTTGTAATTGACTATGGTCATCGAGACTATTGATTTTACTTCCTCTGCTATGCCTTTATTATAGTGTTGACCTACAAAAGGAAATCAGTTACCCTCTGCTATGTGAATGACCTAGTCCGAGTGTCATTTCTTCAATGAGATACTAATCTGTTTGACTTCCTGTAAGTTTGAGCTTCACTGAAGCTGAGAGGAGATTGAAGGAAAATGGCTCGAAGCTGGTGGCATCTTCTGTGGAGTGCCTTTTTTTCACCCTTTCAATATTATTTTGATTGTTTTGTCAGCCCTCTCGTACTTACTTAGTGACAGTCCCAATGGATGCATCATGCTCGTATTGGTCTTCATAAGCGTTTCCCTCCGATTTTACCAGGTATATTTTTCCTTTAGTTATTCCAATCAGAATGATGTTGTACATATTCATTTCTCAAGCATTTATTTATTGTATTCTCCATCTGCCTTTCAGGAGTATGGAAGTTCAAAAGCAGTAATGAAGCTCTCAGAATTTGTTCAATGCCCAGTTAAAGTTCAAAGGTGAGCAGGCAGAGTTGTTCAGACTGAATTATTGGTTCAAGTTGACCAAAGAGATGTTCCTGGTGACATTGTAATTTTTGAACCTGGCAACTTTTTTCCTGGTGACGTGAGGCTACTAACTTCAAAACACGTGGTTATAAGGTATGCTACCCGGAATACTATCCATTTTATAGATGAGCACTAGTGTGTTCTTTCATGTCATTCATTGTTTTTCCTCAATGGCCAACCTAGATCACATTATCACACCCTGCTTCTTGAACAGTCAGTCATCCTTAACAGGGGAGTTTGGAACAACTGAGAAAACATTTGATATAAGAGAAGATCAGAGCACACCTTTGCTAGATTTGAAGAATATATGCTTAATGGTAAATTCAAATATTTTGAGCAGTGTCTATTTTGTGGTGTGAGCTATACCTTTGGTTCTATTGCCAGTATTTGTGCTATTGCATTCAACTGATTAATGAACCCATGATTTAATGATTGTATGCATAACTAGAATCATTAAGGTATTTGTTTGAGAATTAAGAGGCTAAATGTTCTTTGTACAACTAGAAGAAAACACATTAATAAATTATTTTTTTATTTTGTCACATAGATAGAAAATCCTATAACAGATATACTTCATAATTGTTTCAAAAACAGTTGGGCAGTAGGTCCATATGTTCTTTACTTATTTTCTCTCTGAAATAATGTTATATATATCAATTAATGTTATATGTTCTTTCCCTCTCTCTGTCTCCATCTCTTCATTTTTCTTCTTCTTTTTTTTGTTTTTCTTCTTTTAACGTGTTTTTGTAATTATGTGGTTTAGGAAAACTTGTTGAAGAGATCACTCCACAGTAATGCAAAGAAGTTTGAATTTTAGGCTGAGGTGTCTCGCCTTATGGATATCATTATCAACTCACTTTACAGCAATAAAGATATCTTCCTTAGGGAATATATTTGGCATGGTAGGGAATATATTTGGCATGGTAGTGAATATATTTGTGTATGGAGGACATGTTTTGGTATGATTCTCTGTTTTGTATAGAATAATATTATTATTTTAGGTTGGAATATACTTAATTTGTATGAAATTTGACATTAAAAGTTATTCATTTTTGGATGGTTGGAAGTGAAATGGATGCAAATTGCGAAATGATTGATAATATATGTATTGTTTTATTTATATATATGATACATGTTGCATGAAATACATACATGTTATGGTCAAATTAATCAAAAAATAAAATAAAATCATGTTTTTGGCTACTAAACAATTAGTAGCAAAAAATGAAGTAAATGTTTTTAGCGACTAAATAATTAGTAGCTAAAAATAAAAATAAAATTGAAAAAAACTTTTGGTTACTAAATATTTAGTAGCTAAAAATAAAAATAAAATAGAGAAAAACTTTTGGCTACTAAATGTTTAGTAGCTAAAATAAAAGCAGACTTTAGGCGATTAAGAATTTAGTAGCTAAAAAAAATAAAATGAAAAAAATAAGATGAAAAAAATAAAAACCCTTTGGCGACTAAAACTTTGGTCGCCGTAAATACTTCAAGTTTTGGCGACCAAAGTTTTAGTAGGGGAAAACAAGATTTTTGGCGACTAAAATATTATTTTTGACGACTAAAAATATTAGTCGCCATTTATAGGACTTTTGACGACTAAATAGTTTTTGGTTGCCAATACCTTTCCCGACAACCTTCTCGTGACCAATCTGGCTGCCAAAATATTTAGTTGGGTAAAATTTTCGGCGATTAAAATCATACTTTTGGCGATTAAAAATTTAGTCGCCAAAAGTGAAATTTCTTATAGTGTGTGTTTGAATTTGCGTTTCTAAGATTTGGATTTAGGTTTGTGATTTTCATTAACTAGGTTATGACTCTCATTCGAAGCTCAAACCTGAGCAACAATGGAGTTCAAATAAGAAAAGAAAATGTAGAAGAAGAAAAGAAAAAAAGCAAAGGGAGTGGGTGTGTTTGCTTTCCTTTCTCAAGAATAGTGTTGTTTTTATATTAAATTGATAATTTATTTTTAAGACAGAAGAGTTGGGATTATAATTATATTAAATTGATAACATTATTTACACAGTACCTTCAAGTACGGGCGCACACTAGTATTTATATATAATAAGAGAGTGCAACCAAGGTGATTATCAAACTTATATGATAATAAAGATATTTTTATTTTCTATTCTATATATATATCTATATTATATACTATTATATATGTGAGCACATAACTTGATATTTAATAGTGTGGTGGCTTCTCCTTTTGCAACGTGATAAATTTTTCTATTCTAAAATAAAAAAATACTATTCAAAGGCATGCACAATATTTGAACCCAAGATCTTGGATTTCATTAAAAACACTCTTTATCATTTAAACAATTTACATATTATGATATTAATTTCTTTATTATTTATTTTTATACTTACTTATCTGAATTGCATACGCATTACGTGTGTCACTCACTATATATAAAAGAAGAAGATATTTTTCTGATGATGGATTTACTTCTCCCATTTGTTTTAAGGAGGAAGAGGAAGAGGAAATTTGCAATGGACTTACAAACCAAAGGTAAGCCTGGGCCATGTAGCCTATACATCTTTCTGAATCCCTCTTTTGGGCCGAAAAATGTATAGTCATTTTATAATTTCATATTTTAAACCCACAAATAAAAAATTTCCTTGGGCCTCCAAGTCCTTGGTGGTACCCTCATTGACACAGGTGGTGTCCACGTTTTCTCTCTCAGAGTGTGTTTAAATCATAAAATTTGATCTACATAAATTTATTCAAATAGAGCGTTAATGTTAAGTGAACAACTCTTTATAGAATAAATTTCAACCTAATCCAGTTGTATGAGTAAATTATTATTTTTTTTCAAACCTTGAAAACATTAAAATAGACTGGGTTTAGTGGGCCATTGGGCAGATTGGCCACCCATAGCACTAAGACAAGATAGTAAGATTTTTTTTAAATTTTTTTTTTAAAAATTTAAAGAAACAAAAAAATCATAAATCTAATATATTCCTTAATTTATCACATTTAAATGATCTTTAATGATGTGACATTGAAATTAAATTTCGTGATAAAATATTTGACAAATTAAAATAGATTTTTTTATTGATAAATCTCATTTAGAGGTGTTTTAACCAAATAAGTCTATTAAGGAAAATTGTAACCTAGTTAGTTTCATATATTTATACTTTTATTCCATGATATTCTTTTTTATTTATTTATATGATTTGTTGGACTATTATATCCTTATATTACATAAAAAAATGATATACATATTTCATTTTTATTGCTATCTCTATTTTGGTAGTTACCATTATTCACGTTTTTCTTTTTGATCAGTTTCATTCACATTTGTGGTATTGTTTCATTGTGCTAGGGTTTCAAAACTCCCTATTTGGTAGGGTTTAGAAATTCTAATTTACACATGTTGGTGAAACAATATTATGTTCTTCCATTATTGCAGTGAAACTTTGTATTCCTCCATCATCACTTTATATTCGAAATTCTGTGTTCGTCCATTGTTACTCTAGGTTCGAAACTCTATATTTCTCTATTGTTATAAGTTGAAACTCTATTTATGTCTAGTCAATTTTGTTACAAACATATTCTTCAAAGGTGAGTTTGGTTTGATTTAGATATTGGTGAAATGGTGAAATTAGATTGTTAATGATAGTGATAATGATAAAGATGATGACGAAGATAAGGATGTGGATGATATCTTTTTTTTAATTTTTAGAGTGATTAAGTTTCTTTTGGATTTCTAATTCTATTGTTGTCATTGTTTTTATTTTTTATCAATTAATGTGAATGTTCACATTTCACATTGTTTGAAAGTATGAGAAATAAGTGTTGAAATATAAATATAGACATAATTATATATTTTACAAAATGAGAATGTTCACATATTATTGGTTATTTGTTACTATACTTGTTGTTTGAACAATTATTTTTTGTTACCATTAAACAATTGAAATAGTCATTTTTTTCTTTCAATTTTGTTTAATGTTACAGTGTAAATGTTCATATTGGTATGAATTTATTTTTTTTAATGTTAGTTATATGTTAATTGTAAATTGTGAACATTCAAATTGTATTTTGATATGAGTTTTTTTTTAAAAAAATTTAAAAGTTAGTTGTATTTTTTTTTTACTATGCTTATTGGTTGAACAATCATTTTTGTTACCATTGAACAATTGAAATAGTCGATTTTCATTTTTTTCAATTTTATTTTATATTTTCACGTTGCAATGTGAATGTTCACATTGGTATGAGTTTAATTTTTTTTAAAACTAGTTGTACATTAATTGTAAATTGTGAGCATTCACATTGTATTTTGGTATAAGTTTTATTTTTTCGAAAGTTAATTGTATGTTTGTTGTTTTTGTTACTATATTTATTAGTTGAACATGTTGGAAAAATGGTGTAATATAGGCTTATTTTGGGCTATCTTTGAACCCAAAATCGAGTGGGCCCCAACCATCTTTTGGGTTGGGTTCGAAGAGGTGACGTGTTTCTTATCGCGTGGCAAGTTATATGGTGAAGACGGTACGTCAAAAACCATTTATGAGTGAATGAGAAGTTGACATCGTTTTTCCGGTTCGTGGAATTGAACATTTAAGTTTTAAATGTGGGTTTCTTTGTGAGGCTTGTCCCACATTGAAACTTTAAGAGAGTTTTGTTGAGTATATAAACTCTAGCCTACAACACTTGGGTTGGGCCCCAAGGGGCACCCCAAGTTTGTAGAAGGGAGGAGTTATGGACAAAGTGAACGTTAGCTCAAACCATCACACGCGCAATTGTGGGTCGGGTCGGGTCGGTTCTTGTATTAATTTTTTGGACAAAATTCATTTGAATTTTTTCAAAAAATATTGCGGGAATTTAATTCAAATTTGAATTCCAATTTTTGTCCAACATTTAAATTTCCTTCTGTCCGAAATTCCTCTCAGGTTCAAATTGAAAAACTGCCTAGCAGGTTCGGTTTTAACTGCCCAGCAGTTACAGATCTGTTACTTCCAAGCAGATTCAAAACCTGGCAGCAAATCTGTTTGAATTCAAAACAGCATCTGTTCAAAATCTGTTTTGCACCTGTTCACTTCTTTTGCACCTGTTCGGACATGACCTTTCTTGCCTATAAATACCTACTGTTCCAGCAGTCTTTGGGATTCGGAAAAAAAAAAAATAGTCTGCAATTTATGCTTTTGCTGTCTAGATTTTATTTAGTGCATTTTTCTTCATTCTAGTTTTAGGAAAAATTAAAGAGAATATAGAACACAAGGTTTTAGTTCGCCGGACAAATTTGTTTGAAGTGCTTCTACAAATTTGTGAAGATCATTGTATCATGGGAGATAGACGCCACTCAACCGTAAACACCGTAGAGGGGCGAATCTGTCTTAAGGAGAGAGTGTCACAACACTCGACTTGGTCTTTTATTTTTCGTTTGGTTTGACAAAATAAATTCTGTAAGTTTTATTTTATTTTGTTTGAATTAGTTTCAATTTATTTTATTTACACAGAAGATTGTTTTATTTATTTTGTTTGAATTATTCTGTTTACAGAATTTTTCGTTTGTTTCCTTTTCTCTTTCTTCTTTTAAGAAAATTATTTTCTATGGATTTACAAAGTAATATTCTGGTTGGAAAAACAAATAGTGATTATATGCTATTTGACAGATAATAGTAATATACTGTCTGTTTTCTTTGACAACTAGTAGTAATATACTGGTGTCATTAACAATTCAGAATATATTTTTGTGAAATTTTGTCAGAAAATTAATTTTGATTTTTAGAAATTATTTTCTGAGTGTTCATTAATTAAAATTAAAATTCTGTTTCAGTATTTTAATTATTGGAGTGTTACAGAAATTTAATTTTATGTGTGGAATTATTTTGGTTAAATAAAATTTTATTTTATTTCCAAATTAATTGGAAAATAAAAGTTACATTCTTATTTCTTTTATTTTTACAGAATTTAATTCTGCGAATTTGGATTAATTTTCTGTGTAGTATAAATTCTAATTATAATTTTGTTTTATAATTTAGAATTTATGGCTATTGAAACTGGTCAAACTAATGTCTAAACCAGTACTGGTATGGTGATTGCCATTACGCCAACCCCTCCTTATGTTGGGACTGTGCCAGTGAATCATAGTGAAAAACTAGAGAAGTTCTTAGGAACTGTTTTTAAAAGATGGCAGAAGAAATGGCTATTTAAAGGAGGGGAAACTAAGAAGTACAAGTTTAATGGCATGTATTACATTTGTAACAAAGAGGAACATCGGGCCAAAGATTGCCGTTACAAACGTAAAGGCAAAAGAAGATCAAGTAAGAAGGTTGCTAAAACCAAAATGACTGAAATGGATAAAATTTCCAATGGTGTAGATGTCATAAATCTTTCTGCAGTTGTTTCCGAAGCAAATCTTGTCAGAAATCCTAAAGAATGGTGGGTGGACACTGGTGCTACTCGCCATATCTGTGCCGATAAAAAAATGTTCACATCTTATTCAACAGTGGACAATGGTGAACAACTTTTTATGGGCAACTTCTCAACTTCAAAATTTGAAGGACAAGAAAAGATTATACTTAAGATGACATCAGGAAAGGAACTCACTCTCAACGATGTGCTGCATGTACAGGACATTCGCAAGAATCTTGTTTCCGGATCTTTGTTGAGTAAGAATGGGTTTAGGCTAGTATTTGAGAGTGATAAATTTGTACTTACTAAGAATGGGATGTATGTAGGAAAATGTTACATATCTGATGGCCTTTTTCAAAATAAATGTAATGACCGTTGTACCCTCAGTTATTAATAAAAATACATCTTCTTCTTACTTGCTTGAGTCTTCAAATTTATGACATGGTATATTAGGACATGTTAATTATAGATCTTTGCGTAAATTAATTAATATGGAATGTTTACCTAAATTTGACATTGATTCAAATCATAAATGTGAAATTTGCGTTGAGGCAAAATTATCCAAAACTCATTTTCATTCAATTGAAAGAAGTTCGAAACCACTTGAATTAATTCACAGTGACATTTGTGATTTTAAGTCAATTCAAACAAGAGGTGGGAAAAAATATTTTATCACTTTTATAGATGACTATACTAGATATAGTTATGTTTATTTAATTCGAACCAAGGATAAAGTTTTGGAAACTTTCATTCAATATAAGAATGAAGTTGAAAATCAACTTGGTAAGAATATCAAGAAACTTAGAAGTGATAGGGGTGGTGAATATGAATCACCTTTTGGTGAATTTTGTAAAGAATATAGAATAATTCATTAAACCACCGCTCCTTACTCACCTCAGCAAAATGGAATTGCTGAAAGGAAAAACAGGACTTTAAAAGAAATGATGAATGCCATGTTAATAAGTTCTGGATTACCTCAGAACTTGTGGGGGGAAGCAATATTTTCTGCTAATTATATTTTAAATAAAGTACCCCGAAAGAAAGTGAATCAAACACCTTATGAAATGTGACATGGAAGAGTACCATCCTACAAATACTTAAAAGTGTGAGGGTGTTTGGCTAAAGTGGCTATTCCTAATTCTAAAAAGACTAAGATAGGTCCTAAGACCATTGATTGCATTTTCATTGGTTATGCCAAGAATAGTAGTGCATATCAGTTTTTGATTCATAAATCAGAACATTCTGAAATGCATATAAATACTATTATTGAATCTCAGAATGCATCTTTCTTTGAATATGTATTTCCAAATAAGACTGGACAAGAGACTAGTAACAATAAAAGATCTCATGATGCTATTACTAGTCAGGATTAAGAACATGATAAAAAACAAGAGTTAGATCAAAATGAGGAAGAGGAACTTAGGCGTAGTAAACCTGCTAGAACTTCAAAATTTTTTGGTCCAGATTTTCTAACATATTTGTTAGAAAATGAACCTTTAATTTTTAAAGAGGCTATGTCCAGTCCTGAGGCTCCTTTATGAAAAGAAGCTGTCAATAGTGAAGTTGAATCCATCTTGCAAAATCACACTTGGGAATTGGTGGATTTGCCATCAGGTTGTAAACCTCTTGGGTATAAGTGGATTTTCAAAAGAAAATTGAAAGCAAATGGATCAATTGACAAATACAAGGCAAGACTTGTGGTCAAAGATTTTAGACAAAAAGAAGGTCTTGATTACTTTGACACATATTCACCGGTTACTAGAATAACATCCATTAGAATGTTAATTGCCATTGCATCTTTATACAATTTAGAAATTCATCAAATGGATGTAAAAATCGCTTTCTTAAATGGTGAGTTAGATGAAGAAATTTACATGAAACAACCTGAAGGTTTTTCAATTCCAGGAAAAAAAAAGAAAATGTGTAAATTGGTTAAATCATTATATGGTCTAAAACAAGCGCCAAAGCAATGGCATGAGAAATTTGACAAGGCAATGATGTCAAATGGATTTAAAATTAATGAGTGTGACAAATGTGTTTATATTAAAAACACAGGCAAATGTTATGTCATTGTATGTCTTTATGTAGATGATATGCTAATCATAAGTAGTAATAATGATATGATTAAAACTACGAAGAAAATGTTGAATAAACATTTTGACATGAAGGACATGGGCATTGCTGATGTAATTCTTGGTATGAAAATTACCAAAACATCAGAAGGATATGCTTTGTCACAATCTCATTACATTGAGAAAATACTTGACAAATTCAGCAAAGATGATGATCATCTTGCTAAAACACCTGTAGATGTTAATTTGTTTCTATCTAAGAATGTACAGGAAAGTATTTCTCAATTAGAGTATGCCCAAATTATTGGAAGCTTAATGTACTTGATGAACTGCACTCGCCTGGATATAGCTTATGCAGTAAGTAAATTAAGTAAATATACAAGTAATCCTGGAGTAGAACACTGGTAAACAATTATAAGAGTTTTAAAATATCTTCGATTTACTCGTAACATTGGACTTAATTATACTAGATATCCAGCAGTACTTGAAGGATATTGTGATACAAATTGGATATCGGATACTAGAGACTCAAAGTCCACCAGTGGGTATGTCTTTACTCTTGGTGGGGTGGTTGTATCTTGGAAATCTTCCAAACAGACTTGCATTACTAGGTCTACTATGGAATCAGAATTCATAGATTTAGACAAAGCAGGGGAAAAGGCAGAATGGCTTCGCCACTTCCTTGAAGATGTTCCAATATGGCCAAAACTGATGCCTGCTATATGCATACATTGCGATAGTCAATCAGCAATAGGTAGAGCACATAGTCATATGTATAATGGTAAGTCACGACATATTCGTCGTCGACATAACATCGTGAGACAACTACTCTCTAATGAAATTATTTCCATTGAATATGTGAAGTCTAAAGACAACATAGCGGATCTACTAACCAAAGGGTTAGCAAGAGAGTTAGTTGAGAATTCATAGAGGGGAATGAGACTTAAGCCTATTAAATAAGAGTTACCACAATGGCAACCCAACCTAATTGACTGGAGATCCCAACATCTAGGTTCAAAGGGACAACCGAGTTGTGTATGACTCAGAAGGATCACTGGGGAGTCTAACTCCTACCTATTTCTATGATGAAATAGTGATGTCTGCAGCGTTTTAAGTTAAGTAAAATTTTAATGATTCTTATATCTAGGTAAACCTAGTGGAGTATGGCAGGATACTTTTCATAAGAATCACCTATGTGAGTGTGAACTGGGCCGATTCTATGAGATTTGTGAAGGATTACAATTCTCTAGAGCACTCATGAAAGACCAGATTGTTCAGGGCCAAAATGAACACAATAGTGAGAACTAAACTGTGTTTAAGAATATACTGTGTGAGTTCTATTGTCTTGGTTTACACAAACGGCTGAACAGTTCAAGACATCATGTTCACGGGTTAACTAGTAAATCCAATAGTGTCTCACAAGGGAAGGTTCAAAGCCAAAAGCTACCTATCCTTTGTAGAATATTTTCAATTTCTGTATTCTCTATATTTAGATCATGTTGTTGCATTTTCTCTCCGTCAAATTCTATTCATGTGGGGGATTGTTGGAAAAATGGTGTAATATAGACTTATTTTGGGTCATCTTTGAGCCCAAAATTGAGTGGGCCCCAACCGTCTTTTGGGTTGAGTCCGAAGAAGTGACGTGTTCCTTGCTGCGTAGCAAGTCACACGGTAAAGACAGTACATCAAAACCATTTATGAGTGAATGGGAAGTTGACGTCATTTTCGGGTTCGTGGAATTGAACATTTAAGTTTTAAATGTGGATTTCTTTGTGAGGCTTGTCCCACATTGAAACTTTAAGAGAGTTTTGTTGAGTATATATAAGCTCTAGCTTACAACACTTGGGTTGGGCCCTAAGGGGCACCCCAAGTTTGTAGAAGGGAGGAGTTATGGACAAAGTGAACCTTAGCCCAAACCATCGTATGCGCGCGTGCCGCTGCCGCAGTCCGGCCGAGCCGTACCAGGCGCGGGTGTGGGTCGGGTCGGTTCTTGTATTAATTTTTTGGACAAAATTCATTTGAATTTTTTCAAAAAATATTGCGGGAATTTAATTCAAATTTGAATTCCAATTTTTGTCCAACATTTAAGTCTCTTTCTGTCCGAAATTCCTCTCAGATTCAAACTGAAAAACTGCCAAGCAGGTTCGGTTTTAACTGCCCAGCAATTACAGATCTGTTACTTCCGAACAGATTCAAAACCTGGCAGCAAATCTATTTGAATTCAAAACAGCATCTGTTCAAAATCTGTTTCACACCTGTTCACTTCTTTTGCACCTGTTCGGACATGACCTTTCTTGCCTATAAATACCTAATGTTCCAGCAGTCTTTGGGATCCCGAAAAAAAAAAATCAGTCTGCAATTTATGCTTTTGCTGTCCATATTTTATTTAGTACACTTTTCTTTATTCTAGTTTTAGGAAAAATCAAAGAGAGTATAGAACACAAGGTTCTAGTTCCTCAGACAAATTTGTTTGAAATACTTCTACAAATTTGTGAAGATCATTGTATCATGGGAGATAGACGCCACTCAACCGTAAGCACCGTAACGGGGCGAATCTGTCTTAAGGACAGAGTGTCACACATTCGACTTGGTCTTTTATTTTTCGTTTGGTTTGACAAAATAAATTCTGTAAGTTTTATTTTATTTTATTTGAATTAGTTTCAATTTATTTTATTTACACAGAAGATTGTTCCAACAGAATAATCATTTTTGTTACCATTGAACAATTGAAATAGTTGATTTTCACTTGTTTTAATTTTATTTTATGTTTTCACGTTGTAGTGTAAATGTTTATATTGGTACGATTTATTTTTTTGAGGCTAGTTGTATGTTAATTATAAAATGTGAACATTCACATTGTATTTTAGTATGAATTTTATTTTTCGAAAGTTAGTTGTATATTTGTTGTTTATTGTGAACATTCACATTATGTTTTAGTATGTGTTTTGTTTTTTCAAAAATTAGTTGTATGTTTGTTGTTTACTGTGAACATTCACATTGTATTTTGATTTTTATTCAGATTTTTTATTGCGTTATTTTTCAAAATTTTAAATTATAAAAAGGTTTAAATTTCATGATTTGAAATTTTCTCCATGAAATGCGCGAGAGGTTTTCTCTTTAGAATGAGGAGAGATTTTCTCTACGAAATAAAGAAAAGATTTTCTCTTTAGAACGAGGGAGATATTTTCTCCATAAAATGAGCGATTATTGTTATGTATTAGTTTCAAAATATAAAAATGTGAAAAAAAATTAGAAATGATGATTTGGTTATATTACATTAAACAAAACTTAATAAAATACTCAAAAAGAATATGAGTTAAATGAAATAAGGGTAATGCACTAATAAATCTTAAATTATAAACTTTTGAACCATTTAGTCTTGCTTTTTATTTTATGCACTGATAAGTACCATTTGAGTGGTAATGACGTTTTTGTATATGGTATTAGCACGTGTTGTCCCAAATGTTATGGATAAATTAGAGATTTGGTGATGTAGAAATTACATTTGTGCTCAAAAAGCTTATTATAGTGTCTTTCTGTTTTCCTTCTATCCCAATCAAAACAAAAGAGACAAAATAGAAACATTATGAATTCCCGATGTTAATGGGTGTAGATTGCTTTGTTTGTTATTTATTTGATTTGTGGCAACATTAAATCCTATCTTTGTGTTGCCAAATTTAACGTTTGGTTCCTCCCAAACCCTAGAAATACACGATTTCTGTCAATATAGTGATTATGATCGAGAATTACATCATTCCGTCGTTGGGTTGACGTTACCAACGTATAACCGGCGTGTGTACACTTCTTATTGCATCGTCGGCAAAGTTAGGTATATGTTTCAATGTTGTTATTTTACTTTTTTGATAAATATTCTGATTTTATTGTCGACATCGTTGTCTATTTTTATATGTAAATGTTGGGTCGGAAATGTTATAAGTTCGCATTGTATTGTTGTTGTATGTAAATGGTAATGTGGGTTTGGAGTACATTGGGGTTTTGGTGACGTGGTCATTATTCTGTTGTGAGTTCTGTATGTGTAGATGTCATTTGGCAAGTTGGTGTAACTTTGTGTTGCGGAATAATGATTGTGTTGTATAACATTGTGATTTTTGTTAGCCGCATTTTGTCATTGTAATGTTTGTATTAACATGTGTTTTGTACACGTGAAATGGCCCTTGTTTGTTGACATTGTTATGATTATTGGAGATATAGTAGTGTTAGTTAGTAATTTGAGTAATTTAGACATTAATTAATATCAATGTTATAATAGGGACGAATACCACACCAGTAACATCACAAATGGGGTAACATCATCCGCTTACAAATCCATCCACTCACTAAATCCCCACAAAAAAAAAAAAAAGAAAAAAAAAAAAGAAACGTAAAAACCTACCTTACATATGCACACCTAACATTAAGAAAAAAATCTAAACAAAATCACATACAAAGACAAACAAATAAATTTTTAAACTCCCAAATCAAGGAAATATAACATACCTAAAATAAAAAGGACTAGTTAATTTGAAAGAAAAATTTTAAGACTAAATAAAACAACTTTTCTCTAAATGGAATTTTATGAGTAATTTTTTCATGAAATAAAATATTTAAAAAGATAATTTATCAAAAAATAACTTAATTAAAATTTAACGCTTATTAAATATATCGTTAAAAATAATTTTTAAATATGATAAATTAAATGTGTCAAATGTTTTTTATACAAAAATTTGGAAACAAAATTGCCGTGCCGGATGTAAGGGTCTATCTGTCTGATGAACAGAAGAGAGGGAATTGGCACATTCTTTTTTCTTTGGACAGAGGAGATGCTATTGGATGTGGTGTTGCGGGGGCACGGTTTCCCATCTTACTTTCACTTTTTCTACCAATATTTCTCTTTGACTGATATGTCGTTTTGACCAGTCAAACTAACGTGACTCATCCCTAATCATCCCCATATATATATATGAAAAAACTAGGGATTATCAAAAAAATTTCATAAAAATAATTATGATAAATTTATGGTCATTGGATTGTCTTGATTAGTGTATGGTGCTTTATTTTAAATGTAATCTAATGGTCACAAAATTTTATGAAAGATTTTTTATGATACCTAACATTGCTATATATATATGCACATCAAGTTAATGCTAAAAATCATAAATTTTTCATCAAATAAATAATTAAATATTAAATATAATTAAATATTTAATATTTAATTATTTATTTGATGAAAAATTTAAGATTATGATATTTTTCTATGCACCATGGTCCCACTTTTCATTCTGGCCCGACACAATGACACACCCTCCACTCCACCCAAAGTGCTCTTTTGCTTGGTATTTATTTTTCCAATGCTAACAACAGTCTTTATATATTGTTTGATATTAATAGGTGTGTATAAAATATATTAAAATATATAAAATTATTAAAAAATAAATTAATTTTAATAAAATTATATTGAATTTAGGTCCCATGTATTTTGACGTAAAATGTTTTTTATTAAAAATGTTTTATTTATTTTTTATTATTTGGTTAAACAAAAAATAAGTAAAATATTTTTAAAAAAATATTTTTGCATTATTTTTTAAAAATGACTTATCTTTAAAAATTTTGTAAGTCAATTTTTATAAAGTTGATTCTCACTCACTACATTTTTAACACATTTAATTTTTTCAAATAAATATCTTAACTCACTAAAAAATCATAAATACACTTTGTTGAATTAAATTTCTCTTTTAGACAATAAAATATATTTTAAATGTTAACCAAACATCGAAAAATAAAAACAAAAACAAAAACATTTTTGTATGTAAAATATTTTATGTCGAAATAAACGGAATCTTAGTAAAAAATATTTTGTATTCTTCAAATTTTTTTTTTTTTTTACTTGTGCCCATACGACACTTATTAGTAAGACCCTTATTATTATTTTTGTTGGTAGCAATACCATAAATTCAGAAAAATTAGTCAAAAAAAAGTCTATATTCATTGTTGGAATTATTTATATTTTACTGATTTTAAATTTATATTACACACTTATTTCGTAAGTAAAATTCAAAATAAAGTTTAATGATTTGAAATTCATATTTTCTTATTATATTTATATAATTATTTAATAATAATACTAATGACCGTTTAATGGATTGTCAATATGATTATTTAGTGTAATTATATGAGTGGTTTATATAATATATATATATATATTTTTATATTTAGAGTCTATATCAGATTATTTGGTATAGTGTTGATAAACTTATTAAAAATAAATAACTTAAATAAGTTAAAAACAAATTAATAATATGAAAACTAATGGAATGGTTTTGATTCTTACTTTTTAATTTTCAATTTTTAACTTATAATAAATTGCATTAAATAAATTTAAGTAAAAAAACTAAATATTAAAAAAGAAATTTTTTTTTTAATGTAGAAAAATACATTTGAAAGCATTTTCATGTATTTTTATATATATTTTTAAAAAATATGTTTACACATTTAACGAGATTATTGACAATTTTATGTTATTTAATAGTAATGTTTTTGAAATGGGGAAGAGGATAAAGCCATTTTCTTAGGATCCAAACAGAATGAGAGAGTGGGATCAATCATTGTATGTTCATTAGACATGGATGACAGGTGAGAATATTGGTTGGGGGGACATTGATTTTCCTGACACTTCAAGATTCTTGGCCCTAAATGGTAATAGTGCTATTAGAATTGAAAAAGAAAAAGAAGGAAAGGAAGCATGTGGCCAAGTTTTAGCCTTGCTTTTCTTATCTTTATTTGATTGGCTTATCATCATTTTAAAAAAGTGAGGTTTGTTTAGGATGGCTATTACAACTAATTTTCATGGTTGGAAATGAATTGGATGATTTATTACCTATGTATTTGGCTTGTGAGAGACAAAATATTCAAAAAATAAAAAGAAAGAAAAGGTTTAAGAAATTAAAAGAAATGTCTATGAAATTTTCTTTTGATGCCAATTTTTTTTTTTAAAAAAAATTGATGAGATGTAGAATAATCAATGAACAATGATGAGCTATAACAATCCTATTGAGTAACCATTTAGCATTGGAATCACTAAGGTAGTGTTTTGTTTATTACTAATTATTTGGCGGTCTTGAAACATTATTTTATATCACTTATCACTTGATATTTGTCAAGTCATTTTTCTAAAATTCTAACAAAAAGTATTAGGCCTAACAGTTTTAATTAATAAATATCAAATTGGAGTATCATGTGGATTTGCCTTAAGACCACCATATAATTTTTCTTAGTCTATTGGAATGTAGTGGAATGCAATAGTCATTTCATCAAAGGGTTGGGCTTTTCTTCTGTGCAAGATCTAAACTGGAGGATATTGTTTAGACGTGTGGGGGCTACTGTAAGTCTCGTTTCGATAATCTAAACAGTTCATTTTATAATGTCTTTTATGTATATTAACCACACACAAAATAAAATTGATTCAATAATTATAACCTATTTAATTTATTATATCTGTCTCTAAAAAATTTTACAAAAGTGTATTTTAAAAAATAGACTTAATTGATTGTAACTTAGGGCTGGTTTGAAAATTGATTATTTTAATTATTTTTAAATTTTTTTTTTATATCAAAAGACATACAGAAAAATAAAGAAAGTAAAGTGATGTGATAGATTGTAATAACTTTTTGGCTATTTTCGTCACTCCCCAAACAAGGCTTTATTCAAATTATCAACTTAATTTGGTACAATTTTTATTTATAATTTATAAGACAAAAAATAACTTAATGATTGAGAAACAACTACAGATGTGGCTACATTGTTTCATCAATAAAGATTTCGTTTTGCCGATCAAAAAAAAAAAACTACAGATGTTTTTTTTAGTTTTTTAATTTTTTAATTTTTTTAAAAACAACACCAAACAACTTCACATCTACCTTACGTAGCAATTAGTCCAAGCCATACGATCAAGAGGTCAAGGGTGTTTGGGAACACCAAAAAAAAGTTACATTTTAAAATTTTTTGTTTTTGATGACTTTTTAAAAAAAATATATTAAATTTTTTTACTTTGCCAATTCATCTTATGTAGCTGAATTTAAATTAAAAAAAAAATTAAAAAATCATTCCCCCAGATCATGTTAATGTGAGTGCATAATCTTGGTGTCCCCCTTGCCACATTCATCATCACACTACAAGAAATGTCACTTTTAGCTACCAAAATATTGGTAGCCAAAAGTCACTTATTTAGTCGCCAAAAGTTTTAGCGACCAAAATTTTTCGTCGCTAATCTCGTCGCCCTTACTCTGTCGGCGATAGTATTGGCGACTAAAATTTTTTTGGTCGCCGAAAGTGTACACATTTGGCTACTAATGTTGGTTTAGTCGGCAAAAGGTCACTTTTAGCTACTAAAAAATTGGTAGCCGAATGTACACATTTGGCTACTAATCTTAATTTAGTCGCCAAAAGGTCTGTTTTGGCCACTAAAATATTAGTAGCCAATAGTTTATTTCTCTCATTCTCAGATTTTTTAGCTACTAAAAAATTAGTAGCCGAAAGTACACATTTGGCTACTAATCTTAATTTAGTCGCCAAAAGGTCTGTTTTGGCCACTAAAATATTAGTAGCCAATAGTTTATTTCTTTCATTCTCAAATTTTTTAGCTACTAAATTATTAGTAGCCAAAACTCTTGATTACCTATTTGGCTACCAAAACATTTGGTAGCCAAATGCTTTAACGTGTTTTTTTTTTTTTTTTTTCTAAACAACCTTTATCCATTATTAATACAACCTGTACCCTGTATGGACAATATAATCCATCAACACAAAATAAGTTATGAAACATTCAACCACGTGCACACATTTCAATTCCAACCATCCACATAATTAATATTGAACATCCAATTACACACATATATATATATTACAAATTCCATAACAACCAAGTCTAATCCAACGTCAATATTTTAATTCCATACATAATACATGAATAACCAAATTAATTGTACACCTACAACTTCTGTACCATTCAGCAGATTCCTTAATCAAATGATCCTTTGAGGACAAACATTCATTTAAAAAGTTTTTGCTTGACAGAGATTGCTGAATCAAAGAACCAGCATTACTTCCCAAAGTATCTGCTAGATCTCCAAGGACCCCATTGGCAGTTTTCATCACAACATCATCCCTGAGAGTAAATAGACATGACAGATAGAGTTAGAAAAAATAAATCAAGCAACTAAAACCAGGTATTACAATGGCTGGGAAATTAAGACATGAAACTTAGTAAGGAATACAAGTCTGCAGTATATGGTGTACTGGTTATATTATAGATCAAATGGGCGAAGTCTTTATAGTACCAAATAAATGATCACACATTCATGGAATTAAAATAGAAGACAATTACACTAAGTTAGCATGAAGAAATGAAAGCCCAAGGAAAATTAAATCAACCAGAAAATGAATAAATCATCAACTATTCCTCTTATTTTATGTTTGTAAACTACATTACTCGCTTCCATTTCTGTTAATATTTACCATCTGTATCTATAGCATAATCTACAAATACTAGCTCCAAGAGGAAATGAATATTTAAGTGTCATCATCCACCATCCTCTCCCAAAGAACTTTCCAGTAATGCGAATTGAGGTCTTTCCACTTAAACGTCTACAATGCAATTCATCCCCAGAAATTATAACAATGATAAAACAAAGTTAATAATTAATAGGGAAACAAAATTAGCATCCTTATTTCAATAAACTGCTCATTGAGATCATAAATAATGTTGAAGCAACCAATGTTGAATAAACTGCTCATTGAGATCATAATTAAAGTTAATAATCCTGTGACATCATATGGAAGATGCTCATTGAGATCACTATGGTCAACGAGGCTGATTCAGGATGAATTTATACAGAGAGAAAACTTAAGAAACCAGCACTGTCTTCGATTTGAATTTGAAACTAATACAAAGGGCAAGTTATAAACCCGTTGAAAAAACTAATACCTATTACTTACTTGGTCCCAGCAGGGTTAAAACCAATGCAGTAGGCAGCAGTGATTTCGTCCACGTCATTATAAGCCCGATATGTGCAACGAAGCTGCAATTCCAGTTAAAATCATTAAGTGTGTATTTGTGGACATTGGAACTAGTTAATAAAAAAGGGAAATGAAGCCTGCAAAGTTAATCATTAAGTGTGTATTTCGTCCACGAGTTTTAACTTTTCAAAGAAACTGCTTTCCAAGTTGTCAAATCATCATAGCTCATCTTGTGTATACCAAATAAATATTCAATATGCCACAAATGTTAGTTCCAATAACCAAACAAATGCATATAATGGGAGATGAGAGAGAGTCACTTTTGCTTTGATCTGATATTTTTTTCTAGATGTGGTAGAAATATCACCTCTTCGAACTTTCATGCTGGATTTCTTGGCTTTTGATTTGGAGGTGCCTAAAGAATAAAATATTATTAAAGAATTTGAATTTTCAAAGTAACAAACAAGTACACTCATATAAGTATAGCTAGAGCTTTATCTACCTCTTAGATGAATGGCAGTCATAGGTGATTGAACTTCATTTTCACATGGGTCCAACTCTGTCACCTCACTGGAAGCCTGAGAATGTTCATCCAACTCAACTTTGGACTTTGATACATCATGTGAGGACTGATCCATCCCTTCCACAGATGGATCACTGACATCGGCATCTGTTTCATCTTCAGCAAACGTATTGTCAAAACATTCAATTTATAACTCAAATTGATAAAACCTCCCACAAGTAACATAATTCAATACCTTGTTGACGATATTCCTGAAGTTTTCCATCACAGAATCTTCAGATAGGACATGTTCATATGTTTTGAATAACTCCATCAGCTTCTTCACGCCCTTTTCAGTGAATGTCAGCTGAGAGAGGCAATAGGATATATATTCCCATTGCCTAGTATCTGAACCCCAAAAATAAAAAAATAAAAAAGTGATCAAGAACTACTTTTAACCAGTAGCATTTTTAGAAACAAAAAAACAGCTGGAAATTTAACTAAATTCCTTTAGTCTAACAACAATCAATAGGCATCAAATTAAAGGGCATCAGTTTTTTTACAAGAAAAAACAAGAAAATTAAAACATTGTAAACATGCATACTTGTGACCCCACTAAATCTGTTGCAAAGCTTCTCAACGAGAGACTCCATTTGTTTGTCCTGAAAATAATTTAGAAGAAATTAGGTGGAATTGTGATCAAAAAAAATAATTTGTCACTAAAACTAAGTCAAAACCCCATACCTTCTTGATGGAACCAATTAAAAACTGCATGATGTTGCAGAAAGACTCTCTCTTCAAGTTCTCATTGGATAATTTTCCAAGAATATCCGGAAGTAAATTATATATTGGAACTGCAAAGTTTTCAATTTCTCTCTTCAAGTTCTCTTCAAGTTCTCACGAAATACACACAGTTAAAATCATTAAGCTGCAAAGTTTTCACAAAAGTTTCAACCATTAAGTGTGTATTTGTGGACATTGGAACTAGTTAATAAAAAAGCCAACATCAAAAACAAAGATAAATGGCAAATGTAAATACTAATATTATTCATAACCAAATTCAACTCTCACAAAGTTTTCAATTCCCAAAATTTTGGGTGAGCTCCCACTGCCGAAAATTCAGAAATATAACAAAAGGGAAATGAAAAAATTGAATGTATATTTAGTGGAGACAGAAATTGGGTGCAAGTATAATATGTGAGGGGTTCAATGATTTTCCACTATTGATTTTTCGCGTAGGCATTTCATCGAACAACTGATGGGCATAGAAAAACAATACAAATAACACAAAGGTTATCAATGTCAACAATGGTGAAGGTGAGAGAGACAGAGAGAGCGTGAGAGAGAGTGATGCATTACCTTCAAATTCAATGATTGGCCTTCAATTTCGGCTTGCAACGTTGGCTCGGAGCACAGAAGGAGAGTGGAGAGAAAGGCTACCGGCGTGCAGAGGCGTGCAGAGGCGTGATGGCGGTGATGCTTCCGTACCCGACGCCGACGGAGACAGAGGCGAGAGAGAGATGGAGGAGGGCAGAGGCGTGAGAGAATGAGAAAGAGGGAGAGAGTCAGAGAGTGAGAGACATAAAAATGAAAACCCAAAGTTTCCCTCCCAAGTTTTCCTGTTTCCCTCCGAAGTCTGAAACAATGTTTAAAAATTTTAATTATAATCGGCGACTAATATTTAGTCGGGAAAAGTAAAAATAATAAAAAATATATATAAAAATAGGCATTAAAATAAAAAAGAAAAAAATATATATATGTAACAAATATAAGGAATAAAAGTAACAAATATATTAAAATTATATTTAAATCAAAATATAAGTAATAAAATTATAAATTACAAATATTAAATTATCTTAAATATTTGTCATAATATTTTTTTTACTGAAAAATATAATAATATATTTAAAAATTTTATATTCTTATTATATATATATATATAAAATAAGAAAGAAAAGAAAGAAAGAAAGAAAATTAAAAATAAAAGAAGGAAAAAAAAATTTAAATATTCTGAGCCAGCTCAACCCGTGTTTTTTTAGTCGCCAATTACTTTTATAAATCCTTCAAATTTAAATTAGAAATGTCTCCCTCCAAATTTAAATTAACAATAGTGTTTGATTATTGTTAACCGTGTATAATGTAAAAATAATTTTAAAAAGTTGAAAAAATTAATTATTAAAAAATTAAGGAAAAATTTAAAATCTGAAATAATATCAATAAGTCTTACAAATAATTGGGATGTTTTGTCTTTTATTAGTACTGGTAATAATATTGAAAAATTTATTGAAATGATAAATAATTGGGATATTTTGTCTTTTATTTGTGAATTTTGATTTATTCTTAATTTATTAGTGTTATTGAAATATGATGATGTAAAAAGTATAAATAGTTTAATCAAAAGATTCATCTCAAAATAATAGTCTATTTTCATAATTTAATTTCTTTTTATAATACAATTATTACATTTTAAAAATATTAATTTATCAAAATTACCTTTTGATAGTATATGTTTTTAGAAATATCAATTGTCATAATTGTAAATTTTTTATTATTAATGGATTTAAAAAAAGGACAAAATAAGAAATTCATATTATTTTGATAAATTAATAAAATAAAAATATAAATATAAATATAAATATAAATGTAAATAATTAATTTTTTTTATTTACATTCGGCTACCAAACATTTAGTAGCCGAAAGTGGGTCTTTAGCGACTAAAAGAACTTTGGTCGCCGAAAGTTGACATTTGGCGACCAAACCTTTGGTCGGGGAAGATTAAAAATTAATTTTTTTTATTTACATTCGGCTACCAAACATTTAGTAGCCGAAAGTGGGTCTTTAGCGACTAAAATAACTTTGGTCGCCGAAAGTTGACATTTGGCGACCAAAACTTTGGTCGGAAAAGATTAAAAATTAATTTTTTTTATTTACATTCGGCTACCAAACATTTAGTAGCCGAAAGTGTGTCTTTAGCTACTAAAGTTTTTTTTAGTCGCCAATTGTGATATTTTTAGCTACTAAATAATTTTTTAGTCGCCAATTGTAATATCTTTAGCTACTAAATTTTTTTTAGTAGCCAATAATCAACATTTCCCTACTAAAAAAAATTAGTAGCTAAAAAGTTGACTTTTGCCGACTAAAATTATTTTTGGTAGCCAATTCCCACACTTTTGGCGACTAAATTAGTTTTGGTAGCTAAAAGTGATCGGCAAAAATGCATTTTCTTGTAGTGTCACCATTGGTCTTCATCAACAGAACCTTCATCAAGTCTTTTGTGTGGGGCCTACACAATTAGTTATTTCTCCTTAATAAGATGAGGCCTAACCAAATGTGAAATTTTATTCAGCCATGACCAAACAGTAATTCTATGGTTCTAGAAATAATAATTTATAATTAAAATTCATTTCATATTTTGACTCACACTATATTAATTCAATCTCTACCATAAAAATAATCTACTCAAAAAAATTTGAAACAAAGTATCTGGGTCAATATAGCATTTTTCCATGACCAAATGTGGGATTTGAAAATCTAATCCAAAAGACTTGTATTGTTGAGTTATTTCTATTTCACAATATCAAATATTCATTTTTTTTTACTCTTTCTTATCTTAAGTCATTTAATTTAAATTTTGAAATAAATAAGTGTGTAACACTAAGAAAAGTAAACATTTCAAAAAAAAAGTAACGTGTTGTATCCGACCTTAATATGACATTTATCAGATACTTTCCAACTCTTAGATATATATAAAACATATTAAAATTTTAAATAAAATAATTCAAAATCCAACGATAAAACAAAACAATATAAATTTATATCGATTCTTTTCATTTAGACTTTAAAAATTGTTATTTTTAGCTTAATTATATATATATGACATATGATTATTTATCTTTACAAAAAATAAATATATTAAATTATATATTTTGCATGTGTTCTGCACAGGTTATGTACTATATTTTTTGAAAAATTTCATGTTGACATATTTGTATTGTATCACATGTATATGTCCATATTTCTTAGTTGTGTAATGGCATTATTGGAGGCTAGTTGGATGTTGTACAAAATTTTCGATTCAAACAAAATTGCTAAAAAACAAATGCTAAATAGAATGTAGTGTTTGTACTTGCATAGTGTCTTCCAATAAACGTTATTATATTATTATATTTTTTATTTCACTTTCATGAGATTATTATTAATTTATTATCATTGTGTTAGGGCTTTATAATATGCGATTTTTAGACATGAGGTTGTTTGCTCGGTGAGGGAGTCAACAAGTCTTTTGGTGAAGATAAGGTGAGAAAATAAATTATTTGATAAGTTCGACTTATTACACATGATTGTGTATCTTCTTAATAATAGATATTTTTTCGGCGGAATGACAAGTGTGACAAGTGTAGGGACCACATAGACACGGGGTCTCGTCTCGAAGCTGGGGCATGAATCTGTTGTAGCTTATAATCTCTTTCTAATTATGTGCTTTGCTTTGTTTAAATAGAGAGAGCTAGAGCCTCATTTTACTTCACTTTGAATCACTCCTCTCCTCTCCCTTTCACTGTACTCTATCTCTCTCTCTCTCTCTCTCTCTCTAAATTCAACATACTCATCTTTTTCAATCTTGGGAAGAGTCACAGGTTTGTGTATGGATGGATCCTTCTAGTGCACAACACCATCAGGTAGGATGAGAAGTGCATATCATTAGCACTAGTTTCTTTTTTTTCAATTGAACTTTACTTTCCTTTTCATTTTCCTTTCATTCTTCTTCTTTTCTCTCTCTTTTTAATTTGGTTTTTTTAATTTTTAATGTGATTTTGGGCTGTGGGTCTTTGAAAAGACGCAATCTTTATCCATTTTGGAAGGATTACCATTTTGGTGTTTAAAAAAAAAAAAAAAAAGTGAAAGGGAGAAAAGGGATGTTTTTTGAGTTTTGTTTTCCATTAATTGATTCCATGAGCATGAGTGTTTTAGGGTGAATTGTATTTTTTCCATGGATTTCTTGTAAGAATTTCTAACTCAGAGAGCATTTCTATCATACTTTTATCTGAATTACTTGAAATGGGATGGTTATGAAGTTTAAATTTCCACCAAAATACTTTCAGTTTGAAAAAAGTTTCCCTCTGTTTCTTGCTTTATAAGCTTGTCTCCTTTCTCAACAAAAATTGTGACAGAACAATTCCAATCTTATATTTTCATCCACTAGTTCTCATATATTATATATATATATATATAATTTAAGAGTTTAGGGTTAAATCTCTCTCAATAATGTTACAAACACATAAATGTTACATAATGCAGTGTTAAGATTCATTTTGTGGAGTGTTAGGAATACATAAAGATTTCACAGATTGAGAAACTCACCCTTTGTCTAGCATCTGTGTCCCATTCTGTGAAATATTTTTGTGCACTTAAATTTATTATATTTATAATTACTAATCAATTGAGATGTTTCCAATTTGTGATCACTTCAGGAAATCGCAACTCATCAAACCCTAGAAAGCATGTTGGTTTGCACAAAAACAAATCAAGAGAAGAAACCAAGGCCTCAGCCAGAACAAGCACAGAAGTGCCCTAGATGTGAATCCACCAACACCAAGTTTTGTTACTACAACAACTACAGTCTCTCTCAGCCAAGGTACTTTTGCAAGTCATGCAAGAGGTATTGGACCAAAGGAGGAACACTGAGAAATGTTCCAGTAGGTGGAGGATGCAGGAAGAACAGGAGGTCCTCACCACCATCAAAGAGGAGCCAAGATGATCATCAACCACTGATCCCAACCCATCACAATCCCCTCTCTACTCTCCCTTGCTTGACCTATGATTCCAATGATCTCAGCCTTGCATTTGCTAGGCTCCACAATCAACCAAATGGTCATCTAGGGTTTGATCATGATCATCATCATCATGATCAGGGTCTTCCAATGTTTGATGTTCTTGGAAACCCCAATGTCCAAACCTATGGTACAACTCCTCATGCCTTTCTTGAAGCCCCAAATGGCTTTCATGGTTTGTATTATGGGATGATGGGAAATGGGGGTGGTGTGAGTGTCAATGCTAGTGGAGAAATGGTAAGGCCATATGAAGATATGACAGTGACAACAATGAAGCAAGAGTTGTGCAATGGAAGAGAAGGAGAGAATAGAGTGTTGTGGGGATTCCCATGGCAAATTGGTGGAGATGCAAACACGGGTGATGTTGATTCAGGGAGAGAGAGTTGGAATGCACTTGGTTCATCTTGGCATGGACTTCTCCATAGCCCTCTAATGTACGGCAGCTCAGTGTACCAGTCTCCAATCAATACAGAATCTGGAAAGAGTTAGATGTACGCAACCTTACACCACATGCATAGAGCTTGTTTCCATGTTTCAAAGCAATAGTCATCTCATGTAGATGTTAGAAATCTCCTTGCTTACTAGAAATAGAAATTATAGTTTTTTTTGTTTTTGTTTTTGTTTTTGGGTGGGGAGGGGGGGTATCATCAGAGGCTGTAGTTTGGGGTGAGAGAGACTCATCTATGACAATATTCAAACTCCTGATTACCTATTAAGGTGTTGGGATTTTGGTCAATGATAGAATTGAGCTAGTCCCAATGATAGAACTTTCTTGTCTTCAATTATTAGACTGGAATGTTAATTTAATCCTTTGATTTTGGTTTAAGAGACTTGATTCACCTCAATCACCTTTATTTTCTTTGTTTCTTGATTGTTAAATCCTTACTTATTTCTTTATTGATTAAAAATTGTTATAGATAAATAAATTTTTTTTATCATTACCGCTAATTTTATATCTAATGATAAAAATAAAAAAAATAAAGATCAGATACAAAATGTGTTTATACCTAATATTGCTTTTATAGATTGATAAATTAATAAAATTTCAACCATGGAAGCATTCATTGCCTGTTGCAAGGAATATGTTTTCTCATTCAAAGAGAGAGTGAGAGATTGAAGTGATGTTACATAGTTCTCTGAACTTCTATGTGAGGTGTTGAGAAGCACTTCGGTTGTTGCAAGAATTTGGATTTTGAATTAGAGTGGTTTGTATTTCCAAAATATTCTTCCTTACATGCAAAGTATTCTTATTTGCAGGTAGTTTCTAAGAATGGACGCACACACAAAGTAAGATTATAAG
Source organism: Camellia granthamiana (assembly GCA_036172215.1). Classification (NCBI taxonomy): domain Eukaryota; kingdom Viridiplantae; phylum Streptophyta; class Magnoliopsida; order Ericales; family Theaceae; genus Camellia; species Camellia granthamiana. Next base: position 33,914,042 of record CM069905.1, on the reverse strand, counting down.
AATATAATAAGAGAGTATCATATTACATTGGAATAATTAGATTGACAAGAGGAAATGGTTCAACTTCTCTCAAATTTATATTTGAACTAGAGTGGTCCGTGAGATTTAGTATATATTGCATTTCATGAATAATATCAAAAAAGATCTAATAAAATGAACTGTTCGAATCATTAAAACAGGACTCGTGGTGAAGTTCACGAGCCTCTCAAATTTATATTTAAATTTAAGAAAACCTAACCTTACCCAAAGTGGCTACATTTTTTCACAGCCATGAAGTTTTAAATTATTATTCACATGATAACATTTGCAATATCAACATTCACTTTCTTTGGACATTTTTTTTTTTTTTTTTAGATTTGCACTTTCTTAGGACATTATGAAATTAAAATTATAAAAAATAAATAAATCTAGCAACTTTTTAAAATTTAAAGTAAAACAAATGTTACTTTGCATATGTTTTAACCAATAAAATATGTGAATGGCTAGTAGTTGATTAATTTAAATCTAATGGCTCAAATTTACCCAAACTCCCTTGAGAATTACCCAAAATCTAAATTTAGGTGTTGCAGAAAGAAAATGACTTCTCTAGTCCATAATTATCTGAACTTTCATATTGTGCCACATGGACACTTTTTATGAATCTAAGATTTATTTTTTATCTGTCCATTAATTCATTAAATATTGGGTCTAATTTTTTTGAGATCTAATATTGAATTTGTAAATAAGTGAACAAAATTTAAATCCTTTATTTATAAAAAGTGTCAATTCCTTATCCAAATTGAAGATAAACTCAATCCTTGTAACAAAGTGAAAAATAAAAAAATAAAAAATATTCAAAATTTTTAGAGGGCTAAATTCAATTACCCAAAAATGTACATTTGGGTATTCAACCATGCTACAGACCTCAAAAAACATAACCTCCACTCATTTATGATTGGTCTAAAAAGAAAATAAATAAATAAACAAAAATACATGATTAATTTACATTATTTTAAGAATTATGAAAATTCCTAATTTTGGGAGTTTCAAACATTTTTATTTTTGTTGGGGGGTATTATGGAAAAATCCAAAATGAAGGGGTTTGATGGGGTGTAGTGTTTTCTCTTCTTCCAAAGTATTAGGGTTTCAGTGAAAGCATGAGATGAGATAGCACCAATTTCGGGGGTAGATATGCTCTATTCCCAGACCAAATCCAACCTAAGATTTGGGCGTGGGTCTGTGAACACAGACTCTCTCTACAATATTATAAATATTTAATTAATATTATAAGTTTGTACAAATAATTTGAATAATATTCTTCTTAGGTTGTGTGAGACCTGTGCAGTATAGACTGCTGCTTGTTGACAAATCGCAACAGTAGTTGTGCTCAAATCACAATTCAAAAATGCTTGCGGCTTCTAATTAGAGGGATCATTAATGATGTGGCAATGGATTCTACCCACTGTCACTGTCAGTGTTGTGTCTATGTTTTTTTTTTTTTTTTTTCTTTTTCTACCTCATTAAAGGTGTGTTTAGAGCCTCTAAATTAGAGGTCTCTAGCATCACTGATCACAATTTTATCCTTGTGCAAATCTTGATCCCATAATAAAGGCGTTTTGGAAAGCGTTATTCATTTATTTATTTTCTTTTTTAGTGATTTTAAAAAAAAAAATTTAATATTTATTTTCTTTTTTAGTGATTTAAAAAAAAAACTCAAAAAGTTATAGGTTTGACTTCAGCTTGATAAGATGAACCAAAAAATTATAATTTTTTAAAAAATCTAAAAATATTTAGAAAAGACAAAAATAAATCAAAATAAATAATTTTTTGAGTTTATTTTCGTCTTTAATGAATTTTTTCTCGAATTTTTTTTAAAAAATATACTTTTTAGATTCATCTTCACAAGACGGACTGGAAAATTAAAAAAATTTGACATAATTTATAAAAACCAAAATCACTAAAGATATCAAAATTCAAAAAAAGAGGTTTTTTTTTTTTTTCCTGTTTTATTGTCAAAATGGGCCTAAATAATTGAATTCAAACAAACAAATATATATATATATATTTATTCTTACTGAATTTTTGTATAAAATCCTTCCCAAAATTGTGTTGTGCGGTATTCTAAGGAAAATGTTAGGGGAAGGGATTATCTTCAGCTCAAAATCTAAATTGAAGAAGTTATTTAAGTCCGTAGAGTTCATCAAAGATTCTATTTCTACGATCTAAATTATTTATTTTGTAAGACCCTTCATGTATATTATTTTTGAAAAAAAATTAAATCAATCCGATAACTATAACATGTTTAATTTATGTGTGTCACCAAAAAAATGTAGGAAAGTGTTTTTAAAAAAATAAATCATTAATTTTTTGGTAACAAACATTATGACTTGAACATACTATGATCATTGGATCGAATTAATTTTTTCATGGATACACGAAAGTCTCTACAAAATGAACGATTTAAATTATCGAAATGAAACTCATGATATGCCTCACAAATCCCAACAACATCCTCCAATCTAGACTGGAGGAAAGCCCAATCCAAACATTAATTATTTTTCGATTGTTTGGTAGTTAACTTTAGTATATATTAATTACTATTCGGTAGTTGATGTTAGTATATACGGAAATAATATGAGTAATATTACATCTCTTAATTTTTTTCTCTTATTTGACGAGAGTTCACTGAAAGAGACAGAGAGATGAAGCATTTTTCATTAAAATATATATGAAAGTGCATAAAAAATATTAAAATATATGAACATATATAAAATGTAAATTACATTTTTAACTTATTGACATTATTGGGTAACAAATTCAGATTATCTTCCTTAAAAATGCGACTCCAACTCCAAAGGTCGGCATGGACTTTGATTGAGTAGATTTAGCTCTCTTTAATCAAAGTACTTCTAGCCAATCAAAGTTTGAGACTGCTTAACCTGTCTTGATGCTTTTGTTCTCAAAAAATTTCATAGCTAAATACTATAAAATTATATTATCCTCTCGCACAAAGGTTCTTGTCAAATTTTGACAATGACAATATTATGCCAAATTTGAGACAAGATTTGGACATTGCCAAAATTTGACAAATTCCGATCCTCTCTATTACATAATTATAATGAAAAACCTCCATTACATGTTTAACAATATTAAGATGATTTTTTTCATAATTGAAGTGGGTAAAAATTAATCAAGTCTTGGTGCTAGGCCCAATGCGATACTCACTCCAAGGTAGAGCTAGGTCGGACCTCAGCCTTATGGCCAACACTTGCTCCGAAACAAGACAATCATAGGAGTTCGGCCCAATGTACGAGCGTCACTCCAAAGTGGGCCAAGCAACATGGTGGACCTTCTAGATGGACAGAACTACTCCGAAGTGGGTTGAGCAACATGTTGGACCTCCTGGTTGGACAACCGTTCTAGAGCAGACCAACTTAGAGAAGGCCAATTCACTGAAGATCTTTCTTGGGCTCACAAGAGACAAACAACTCTACTCCTCTCCCTCTGTATGAATAGAACGTGGAGACATAGAGGTGCAGAGGGACAATGTGCATATATGACAGACCTGCATCTGAATGGCAGGCGGAGTGGTTGTCCTCCTCCAATGAGAGATGTCCGCTAATGAGACAAACAAAACAGACCTGCACCCGAGTGTCAGGCGGAGTGGTCGTCCTCCTCCAATAGGAGACGACCACGAATAAGACACATTGGACAGATGGCGGAGAGAGAAGGACTTGAACGACAAACAACCTTCTCCTATAAAAGGTAAACATTATTCACTCTCAAGGGATCCGAAAATCCAGACACTTAACACATACCCTTTGTATTCTCTCTTCTTCTTCTTCCTAAGTCCCTGACTTTACCATCGGAGGGGTTTCTGACCAAACCCCGGTCGGGCAGCCTCACCGTTTGTTATTCTGTGCAGATCTTCAATTCCCAAAGCACGCTGTTCATCCACGAAGTTCAACCCTTCTTCATAGCGCGGAAATCACCCCCGCACAATAACCATTAGATAATATATTGGTTAAAATGGAGAGGATCTCAATATCAATTTGACAGATTTTTTAGCAGCCCATTGGAAAGCTAAAATCTTGGTGTCTAGTCAAAATTTGGGTTTCATGACCCTCTTAGAGCGTCTCCAATGAGATAATTAAAATTGTATAATAAAGTGTATATTATATGACAAAAGTAAAAAATAGCAAGAATCATTTTTATGCATATTTGTTTGTTAAGTAAATTACAAATACATTCCCTAAAGTTTGATTAAAATACGAATTGTCCCTTATAATTTTAGAAATTATATTCTATCTCTTGAGATTTCTAATTTCATAACAAATCGCCCCTTCTATTAATAAATCATCAAGTCAATTAACAATTTTTAATGATGTTGGAAATATATTTCAATTAATAATTTAAATAATTTTATTATTGTATAAGAAAGCAATTATGAATTTCATTTGTTTAGTTAATTCTATTAAATAAAAAATTCTAACAAGTTGGTATTTGTAATTTTTCAAACCACAAGAGAATCTGTATTTTAAGCAAATCTCAGAAAGTGTATTTGTAATTTGTCCTGATTTGTTTTGAGAGTGCTTGAGCGCTCTAATAATGTAACTAAAGTGTGATATGTAAAAGTGTGATTCACTTATATATATCAAACAAAATAATTTAAAATTAAAAATTAAAAAAGAGTACAATGTTCCCACCCACCATGACACCATCGTACATCTCTGAGTATATATTAACTGTGTCACCAACACAATTAGCATAACCTTTAACAAACTGCTACTGGAGAACAAATACAAAACTTTGTTTGCTAACTGAATAAAAGACTGCACTAATAGGCTCCAAATGAGCTGGATACAAGATGCCCTCATATGAGGTTTCATTTCATTATAAGAGTTCTCCATCAAGTCTGCATATCACCTTCCACCTAATAAGTGGGAAAATTCTATTCTTAATCATCACAACCAAGGAATAATTTGTCCCAAAAAAAAAAGAAGAGGGGCATTCCTTTGGAGTCTGGATCCTCTGTCGCCTTTTCTTGCGGTGGGTCCTGCAACGCCTCAAAACGATGTCGTTTTGAGGCCAAATTTTAAAAAATAAATAAATAAACAAAAACACAGAATCAGAGAAGAGAAAGAGCGGAGGAAGGAAGGCTGGTGAGGGGAAGAAAGTAGAGCCTCTCTCTCTAGATTCTAGAGAGAGAAAGCTCCCCCCATGGATTATGGCAATCTGTGTTGAGCTAGTTCTTCTCATCCTTGAGTGAGAGTGAGCTCGTGAGCTGATTCAGAGATATAGATGATGTTATTACATCAGATTTGTGTGACATATATAGATCTGTTTATGTTTCCAGTAACTTTCAAAGCTTTGAGGTCTCTGTTTGTGTAGGTGGTGAGGCCTATGAATGATAAATGGTTAGGATCATTTGGATCCTTTTGTCTGGTTGTGGGTCTTTCTTTGGGCTCATTATTTGCGAGTTTGTTGTGGTTCGTACCGTGAAGACGTCTGGTCGGTTGTGGCGGCAGTTGGTTCGTACCGTGAAGATGTCCGGTCGGTTGTGACGGCAGAGAGTTCTGCTTTCATGTTGCCTTTGTGTTTCGATTTGTTTGGCAGAGTTCATGGCGAGTTTTCGGTAGTCTCGCTGGTGTTCTTCTCCTCTCTCGTCCTCTACGTTTCTTTCTCCCCTCTCTTTTCTCTGATTCTGTGTTTTTTTTTTTTTTTTTTGTTGAAATTTGACCCCAAAACGACGTCATTTTGGGACGCCGCAGGACCCGCCGCAAGAAAAAGCGGCAGAGGATCCAAACTCATTCCTTTGATACTGAATGTCCACATTGTCAGAATCATCCTGAGACAGCAACACACTTGTTGGCTTGGATTTTGGTTTTCTAATTTCTATGCTAAAAACTAGGATTTTATGGAAGTAATTAAACTCCACTGGCTATGCTGTTAACAATGTCCAGGCTTCCATTGGCATTGGTATGGTTGCTTCTATTAGCAATTCATTTGGTGGGCGAAGATGCAGGGATCCTAGGCAATTTTAAGTCAAAAACAACAACAAAGAAAAGCATCACAAACCCCAAACCCTAAATATGAAAGACAGTTCACATAATTTACTGACTTTAGCATAGCTAGTTAGTTTCATAGCAGATATACCCGCTTTGCATGCTATTACTGAGCCTCTGAAGTTCAAAAGTTGAAACTCCATACAATGACATGAAATCGATGGAGTTATAGGAACATAAAAATTGAAATGCTTACGCACTTGCAGACTGGGACATAAAGCTGATGTATCTCATCTCAAAAGTTAAAAGGAGCATAAAATTAAAACCCCTCCAAACTTGTAGAACCAGAGATTTTATGAAACTAATTTATTATACAAGTCACCCTTTAATTCAGTTCAGCAAGAGAAAATTGAAGTTTCTATTTTAGTCTCATAATAGTGCCGCAAAACAAAGCCTAACTCATTTAAGAGAATGACAAAATGATTTTCAACCAAAAAAAAAAAACAAACAAACAAAGAGCAATTGAAGGAGAAAATCTGCTCACAGGATTCCATCTTCACTGGAGTTCAAGACCTTGGTTTCTCTTTCTTCTCTTTGAAGAGAGCCAGCAGAGACACACCAGACACCTTCACAACCTTAAATCTAACTCCCGGAATATCTCCAACTGCATGCCCCTTACGACCAAATCCTGCAATCAGCACCTCATCCTACATGCCAACCACCAGAAAAAGAAAAGAAACACTTTCTATAAAAATCAAGAAACAATTGAGAATAAACTACTTTAATATGAATACATGACGGTGCTCACATTCTCCTCAATATAGTTCAAGCAACCATCATTGGGCACAAAGGCAGCAATCTTCTTTCCATTCTTAATCAGTTGAACTCGGGCACATTTTCTAATAGCAGAGTTTGGCTGCTTAGCCTCAATTCCACTGTAAAATCCAACCAGTCGAACAACAGTTAGGTATTATACAGAAAAATTATTAAATTTGAAGAATAGGGAAGAAATTGGAAGGAAAAAGGGCAGAGAAACTTCTTACATTTTCTCAAGAACAATGCCCTTTGCATGGGAGGACCCAGCGAATGGCTTCTTCCATTCGTTGCCAAGATGGGACTTTTTATATGACTTATCAGCCCACCTTTGCCTTCTACGGTGGGACTTCAGCTTGCGACCAGCTCCCATTCCACGTGTCTTCCTGTAACAAATTCACTAGCAGACTAAATATGGATACACAAAAAAAAGTGTAAAAAAAACATTGAATGTAAATAATCCAATAAAAAGACTTGTATGTTCTGTATTGAAATTTGAATTGACAGAGTGACCATGAATATCTAGAAAGTATAGCAAATACACAATGGGCCTGTTTGATTCTACTATTAGAGTGTAGGATTGGATTATTAACCCAGTGATCCTGTGTTTGGATGGCATAAATGATGGCTGGCTTAGTAATACATAGGACTTCTAATCCCACAAAATCGTGGGATATTCAATACCATATGGAAGTAGGAATTAATAATCCCACACATTTATCCTACTAATTAAGTTAGACAGTCAATCCAATGGTTAATCCCAACGATTATTAATCCTATGACTATTATTCCAATCAATCAAACAGGCCCGATAGGTACTCACAAATGCATGCATCAGTTATGTATTTCTCATGCTCGCCAAAGAGGTAATGGCAGAAAATCTGCTCGCCAAGGAAGTGGGATATGAGAACACCTCCCACAAAAAGCAGGATCCTCCCAAAAAAAGGAACCTCAACTGCTAAAAATTAAAGGCTTAATTTGTGACGATTTCCTGTTATTTCTTTCTATTTTAAAATTTTATGTTATAAATAAAATTTTAAATAAGAAATAACATTATTATTGGAATCTACAAACATGGGAGAGTTTGCCCCAAATCATCATTATTGTCACAACCAATTTAAAACCCAAAACACAATGAATGAATGGAAGAAGTATATATATATATATATGAAAAATGCGTGAGACACCTAATTTATCACCCCTAAAACCATCTCTAATAATGTCAATTTTTGATTTGTCAAACATTCTAACACATGGGGTCTAATCTCAATGCCATATCATTGGGATCATTTAGGGGTGATAAATTAGAAGGACGTAGCATTGTTGTGTATATATAAACTACAAGTCAGCGATTGAATACACCATATACTAAAATCACATTGTTTCAGATATGAAAACCTAAAGAGAGACCAACTACAGTTTGCACATACTGTCTGAAGCAAAACCGTACAACCTCAGGAAGACAGTGATGTAGAAATTCAGATATTAAGCATAAGACATCACAAGTACAAACTTGAATATACAGAAGATTATCCACACATCATCATTTATTTTATTTTATTTTTTTTAAAGAAAAAGAATTAACTCTGGAAATTTGTGGGACAAGTTAAAATTATCTCAGATTCCCATTGAAAACAATAAAAATTAAAAGAAAAGGTCAATGACGCTAAGGATTCTGATTCTCTCATCATTATCTTATCACACTTATTTAATCAATGAGTAAACATTGAGTTACATTTAAAAATATCAGTGCCATCCACTTTAAACTCCGGAGTCAGAAGCATTACAATGCAGAGAATGGTTACACAGCAAAGCAAACGGCTTAACTGAAATTACCCACACAGCTGAACACTTCTTGAAAAGGAATCTTCATAGTATTTTCTACATTTTACGTGTTTCAGGCTAATAACCACTTTGCACACTCAACCTTAATCAACAAAACAAAGCTTTAGATTTCACCCTATGTTACATGGACTCAGGTACGAGTATTGGGTGCGGGTGTGTACGTAGGAATCGGACACTTCAAAATTAAAAATTGAGGATACGTGGAAATGGATCCAAATTTGGATATAGGGATGGGGATACATTAAATAGTTTTTTTTTTTTTAAATATATTTATTATATGAAGATGAATTTAAAAAAAACTAAGGAATAACAGATTTTGTTAAAAATATATATATATAAATAATAAATATAAATTATTTTATATATAAAATAAATTATATTATATATGATAAAATAAGTTATTTTTATTTTAGATATAAAAATCATATTATTTATGATATATTATATTATTCAATTTTTTATGAGTGAATATATTATATAATATGAATAATATTATATATTATTATATTAATGTAATTCATATTATATAATATAAATGTAATCAAAAGGATAAAAAAAGAGAACAGAGAGATAACACAAAAAGAGGAAGAGACAAGTCAAAGATGAGAAAAGAGAACAGAGAGAAGAGAAGACACAAAAAAAAGAAGAAAAAGAAGAAGAGAGAGAGAGAGAGAGAGGCGAGATGAGAGGAGAGGAAAAGAGAGATCAAGAGACGAGAGAGAAGACAAAGAAGGAGATCGAGCATCGAGTGAAAGTCAAAGCTATTGAAGCTAGCGACCAAAGGGATCGAAGTCTGCAACCAATGTCTTCGTCCTTTCGAACGGCGACCAAATTCTTTCTTGCTCTCTCCTCTTTCATTTCTTTTACCGCCGTTTGTAAAGAGCCGTGTCCAAGAGAGAAGAGGAGAATTTGACACAGATCCCACACCCACACCCACACCCACGCCCACGCCCACACCCACACCCGTGTCGTGTCGTGTCGTGTCGACATGGGTACTTCGCCCCACAGTGCTGAGTTCGTGTAACATAGATTTCACCTACTCGGGTTCATTTTAACAGAACACTTGACCCCAATTTTTACTTGAAAATGCTTGGTATTCATAGCAGAAAACCAATCACATGAACACAAGACAACTGTTGAAATTCCATATTAGTATATTTTCCCATTACATAGGCCCTGTTTGGTAGCACTTTTTTTAAACTAAAAGCTGATAATTAGAAAGCAGAAGCTAAAAGCACCCATTTCCCAACTTCCAAAAAATCAACTTATTTAAGCTATTTCTGCCTAGTAAGCTATAAGCAAAAACTGCACCAAACAATCTTAGCACAGACTCCCAAAATTAAAATAAGTTATAATCAACTCCTAGAAGCTGTAACAAATAGCCCATAGCTCATCAACATGGACGGAACTAACATCCATATACTTGATGCTCACATCATATGTATCAATGGATGTAGTAATAGATATTCTAAAAGGGGTCTCAATCAAATATCTAGTGAGATGTAGCAAGGAAGATCACCTCATACATGCATCTATCCATCTATGAATCAATAGAATATCAAAACCTCCAAAAGGGCTTTGGAATAACAAGTCCTAGTCCAAGTCCAACCAAGTATCTGGATGTAAAAGAGAACCTGTTTTTAATATACTGAAATTTATATCTTAGACCTACATTTTGACTGATTTCACAGATCATAATAAGTTCCATCAATTTTGATCCAACTTAAATCCTTCAGTTATGATCTCCTCTCAGATCTCAATGAAACACAGGATTGAATTCATATTTTGTCTAAGACTACATAAACACCACACCCGCCGCCACCCGCCGCCCCCCCCCCCCCCCCCCCCCAAAAAAAAAAAAAAAAAAAATTTCACTTAAATCTAATTCAATTTAGAAAACTATCGCACATACATACATGATTTTCAAATTGTTTCATTACAAAAAAAATGTTTACAGCGATGATTTACACACACCAATACATACATAGAAGTCGTATGAAGATCGAATTTTCTAGGGAAAATTATTTTCAAGAATTTTCCATGAAACCAAACAAAAGCAAAAACAAGTATTTAAGAGAGTGAGATCGAATGTTCATACCCCATGGTTATTGCTGGAAGAGGACCTTCGACTAAAACGCAGATAGGTTCGGTTTGGCCGCTTCAATTGATAAAAACACAAAAAAAAACCCTAAAACGCAGAGATATACACATTTTATAAAGGCCCGCTTGTTTTTGTAATTTATAAAAGTTCCTCTAATTTTTGTGTTTTTTATTTTTCTTCCCCCGATAATTGAACTTTTCTTCACCCCTCACCATTTGGTAAAAAAGGACAGGGGTATACTATTATTATTGGCGGTGTTTAGGAACCTAACTTTAAGGCTAAAATAGCCTCAAAAACAACAACAACCAAAAAAGAAAAAAAGAAAAAAAAGTCTAATAGCTCCTAAACCAATGGTTTTAAAAATTTTTAAAATAAAATAAAATAATCTGGCTGTGAGCCTGTCATAGTGACAATGTAGGCACAGCTTACCACTGTCACAGTGACAGGTTGATAAATTACAATTTTGCCCCTTTAGATTAATTTTGAAAAATGTGAGATTAGAATAAAATTTGTCATTTTAATTTCAAACATCATTTCAACACATTTTTCAAACACTAACTCAAATAAAAATCCATCACATTTTTCCAAACACAAAAACTAAAATAACTTACTAAAATAGTCAAAAAGTCAAAAAGCCTCTAAAATAACCACTTCCCAAACACCCACAATATTATTATTATTATTTTTTTTTTTATTTTTTTTTTTGAATAAGAGGTGTATCATATGCCCTAATTATACATATTTTATAAAAATCCTAAAACGCAAAGATATATACATTTTATAAAGGCTCTGTTATTTTTGTAATTTATAAAAATTCCTTTAGTTATGTCATTTTATTTTTTAATGATGATCATTTTTCTTCTTTAGTTATGATATTATTTTAATTATGACTCATGAAATTTTTTATTATACCTCATGTAGTATTTGGTTATGACTTTTTTTATATATTTTATAATTATGACTAAGAAAGTATGAAATTATATTATTTTCTTTTTTAGTTATAAGATGCATATGGTACACATTTTTTAATCTTTTCTTAGTAAAAATCATTTTGTTTGATTTTGAGTTTTAAAAATTAATTTTTTAGTTTCTAAATTTTTTGTTATTTGGATTTTGTTATTTTTAGTTTTTTTTTTTTTTTTTTTTGTATTTTCATCAAATTTTTTAAAAAAAAATTAGATTTACTTAATCTAAGTAGTCTTAAAAAGTACACAATCAACTTTTTAGATTCACAATTAACTATATCCAAATATTGTTCGATAATTAATTCATCAATTAAAGCTAAATGTATTACATAAAAATAAATTAAATATTTTTTGTGATTAAAATTTATATTCTTTTAATTGTTAAAATTTTATGCCACAAATAACTTTTTTATTACGCATACCTCTGTCATATCGTTATGGTGTTTTGTTTTGTCAACATCATTAGCATAAGACCATTATTATCTCTCAACTAACACAACTATCGATATTGTCATTATTATTGTTACCACTTTCACCCCTCTTACTTTCTCATTTTTCACTACCATTACTACCACCACTGTTCCTTAGGCACCGTTTGGGAAGCCAAAAAGTCAGGCTTTTTGGCTATTTTAGCCACAAAAGACAAAATAGGCTTTTTTAGCCACAAAAAACAAAACATCACATCCAACCCATAATCATTACACTCCTCTTTCACAAAAAAAGTCAAAAAAGCCAAAAAGCCAAAAAGTCCTTCCTAAACCAAACTTTTAAGCCCAGGCTAAAATAGCCAAAAAAGCCAAAAAGCCAAAAAGCCAACCCACTTCCCAAACGGAGGCTAAGTTTGAAATGCTCTCATGTTTTAACTTTTTATCCAGGGCCTAGAAATGTATAATCCCTATTTCAAAGTCTTAAAAAAAATAAAAATAAAAACTAAAACAGAATTATTTATAATTGTAATTTATAGAAGTCTCTCTTATTTTTGTATTTTTTTTTCTATTTATTCCCACTAACAGAACTTTTTAAAATTTTATTGACAGTGTGAACTTGTTAAAAAAGTTAAAATAATTGTAGATTATTGTGTTTATCTTAAAAGATATATGAGAAATGTTTTGAAGGATGATGCTATTCCGACCTAAAAATTAGATTTGTTTGTTGAAGTTTAATGGTGTGACATTGCCTTAGAATATCCAAGGCAACATACTCTTATATCCTCTTTAATTATCAACTAGTCATTTTATTTGCATATCGTTAAATCTATAAAGTGAGTATAAAAAATTAATCTTGTTTATCATTTTTTTCATTTTAAATCTTATTAATTAATACTATTCTACGACACTCACTAACATATCTTCAATGGAGATAAAATCATTTGTTAAAGTAAATTTGAAGTACACAAATAAAATAAAACATGTAACCTAATTAGATTTGTTAAGTGATTAATAATATAGTGAGTGTTTGAGTACTCCAATAGATATATAAGGCCGGTTTGATAGAACTTATAAGCTACTTATTTCAGCTTTTAGTTTAATTTAAGCTAAAATATTGTGTTTGGTGCAGCTTAAGTTAACCAACTTATAGCTTAAATCAAGTTATTTCTCAGCTTATCTCAAAAGTTAGTCAGGGGGTGCTTAAATTTTTGACTTAAGTGCGCAGCTGGTGTGGAAGGCTAAAATTACTTAAATGCCCTCGTCAATACCCAAATATTAATATTAATTAATATTAATATTAATTTAAAAATAAAAAATTGTATATTTCTGAAGAAAAAGAAAAAAATCAATATTAATTGGTATTAATTATTAATAAATTCATATTGTATATTTTTATATTAATTAAAAAATAAAAAATTGTATATTTCTGAAGAAAAAGAAAAAAAATCAATATTAATTAAAAAAATAAATATTAATTGGTATTAATTATTAATAAATTAATATTGTATACTTTTGTAATGAATTAATTATTAATTGATATTAATTAATAACAATTGTTGATTATTAATATTAATTGATACTAATAAAAATTAAATATTAATATTAATTTATACTAATTAATAATTTTAATATTAATTGAGACTAATTAAGCCATTAATTGATACTAATTAATAATTTTAGTATTAATTGATACTAATTAAGCAATTAATTGATACTAATTAATTTATAATGGAAAATAATTGTGACAATAATACTTCCATTACATTTTTAGCAAATGTATCAATTTTTATATTAATTGATACTAATTAATACTACTTATATTAACTTTTATTAATGAAATATTTTTTTAAAAAAATTAAAACTGAAAAAATGACAAAATAATCATTTTTATATCATATAAGGGCAGAAAGGACAATTATACAGTAAAAAGCTATTTTACAGCTTATTAACCAAACACTACTCTACTGCTTAAATCCATAATTCCACAGCTGTACCAAACAGGTTAACAGCTTATGTTCACATCTATAAGTCATAATCTATTAAATTATAATCTATAATCACTTTTCCACAACTCTACCAAACGGCAACATAGAGCATTGGGTTTTATTCTGGCAAATTTCGACCCTTCTTTGGTGACCTTATGGTGAAACGTAAAAGTACTTTTGAAGTGTAGATATAAATTTTTTATGCTTAGAAAGTGAGGTTTGAGAGCTTCTCCCATAATTTGTAGTATAGATTTTTGAATTTTTAGCACCCACAATAATTCCTTATTCTTTCAATCCTTCTCCTTATTGTTGTATGTGTTCTTCTTCTTCAATTTTGGCTTCTGGCGATGACCAATCTACAAGAAAAGCAGCTGCAACAAGGACAACATCGATGGTGACGACGTTACTAAGCTTTATTTAAATATAGATCTTATTTTTCAAATCACATCTACGAAAAACTTAGTGATTTTCCCATACCATTGTTGATTTTTTTGATGAATTTTGTAGTTTGTTGCAATTTCATTAAGATTTTTTGTTTGGTCCTTTGTTATTTTCTTTTTTTATTGTTTTGTATGATGTTAACTTTTATTTTAATATAACTACTTCATAACTTCTCTCAAAAAATAGATATATATTAAAATTTCATTAAGGTTTATTTGTAAGGCAATATCAAATTTAAGGCCTATCAATTGACAAATGAAACCTTATTATGAGCTGTGAATTTAATTCAACATTCCAGCCAATTTGAAGCACTAACAGGAAAAATGCAGAAAGCAATCCTCTACTGTTTCATGTACATTTATACATGCATTGGCAACGTTTTATTTATTTATTTTCGTGTTGTTACCAAAGTGTTCACACCCACATCACTCTGGAAATCCAACTCAGGATAGCAAAGGGTGCCACGATCCCAGCTCAGGATCGCCTCTGTCAACCTGCTCAGGATCATTTGAGCCAAGCTCAAATACAATTATTGTTACCAATAGCTATGTCTCAATCCCATACCAAAGTGTTCACACCCACATCACTCTGGAAACCCAACTCAGGATAGCGAAGGGTGCCATGATCCCAGCTCAGGATCGCCTCTGTCAACCTGCTCAGGATCATTTGAGCCAAGCTCAAATACAATTGTTACCAATAGCTATGTCTCAATCCCATACGACTTTACAATGTGTTATACAACGAAGATCTATATCTCACGCTTACAAGTCTCCTGCCTCGTACTTCGCCAAATAATGTGAGACGTGGTATTGTTGTCCAAATAAACAGACCATCCCAACACAGTTTTGATATAATAAGAACAAGCAAAACAAGATGCAAAACAGAACATCCAAAGCAACTCTCAAAGCATGATTTACCAAAATAAATCCCAAATCACATACCACATTAAAGTGCAACCAACCAGTGACTTCCACAGTACCATAGTTTTTTTTTTTTTTCGAGTTCATAATTATTTACCCTACAACAACTTGAATGCAGTGAATCTACAAATGATCAAACCATAGACAAACTGGCATTATAATATGAGCAACCGAGGTTTGTAATCACCACGAAGCTAAGCAAATTACCACTGAGAACATTGCAGGAGTGCCACTAAACATGCACACACATCTTCTCAAAAAATGTCCCGGCTTTTGCCACGCAGCAGCACCTGCAAAAAGAAACCATATATCTAGTTAAGAAATGTAGCTAAACCCTCTACTTGTTTTGGCAAATATTATTTTCCAGAGAAAAAAAAATTACTCAAAACTCGTTTGTAGAAAACATTTTCTATGTTTGATAGTGTTCTTAAAACTAATGTACTAGTGGTGGGGTGGTGGAGGTGCCCATGGTAGAGGTGATAGTAGCCGTGGTACTATGGTGGCATCATTGGTAAGAATTTAATGCAGAAAGCATTTTCCACCTTTAAAAAGTAAAAGCATTTTTCATCCAAATAGGCTTCTCTTCTTTTTTTTTCCCCGTTGAGCGCACAATGTTTTCTGTCATACCAGACGCCAAAAAATAAAATTGTTTTCTGCCAAACAAAAGAGCGTAAAATAAAAAAATCAGGAATCAAAAAGTACATTAACCTTTCTCATGATTCTATTTCTGCGGCTTCTTCCACAAAACCCCAATCTTCCTCAGCACATTCCCATTTTTCTTCTTCATAAAATCATCAACACCGTCGTCAGAATCAGGGGAACCAATCTTCCCCGATGCAGGTTTGTAACTGCTGTCCAATGATCCTGTTCTTTCCATAAACTTCCCATTGTTACCTGTTGAAAGCATTGCTGCGGCTGCCTCTGCAGCCTTCCTCCACTGGTCAGATTGCACTTTTAGCCTCCTTAACTCTGCCTCCATTTCACAACTCGCCGCCTGGACTGCCTCCAACTGCTCAGCCACCCTCACAGCCCTCCTATTATTCTTATCTGCTTCCTCTGTCATATATCCAAGCTTCATATTCGCCTCCTGCTCTGCAGCCCTTGCTGCCTCTATTTCAGCAACAACCTCAACGTTCACTTTCCCCATTTCTCTTCCCTTCATTTCCGACTTCAACATCTCATTTTCCTCTGATATATTTTGCAATTCCGTTTCCTTATCCATCAAATTCGCCTTCAAATGTTCAATGTTGTCTTTTGATTTCTTCAGTTCCTTTTCCAGTTCATATTCTCTCTGGCTTGGTAAGCTCTTCTCAAGCTTCATATGCAGCCCCTCATTCTCCTCCGAGATACATTGCAATTCAGTTTCCTTATCCATCAAATTCGCCTTCAATTCTTCGATGTCAGCTTTTGTTTTACCTAGTTCAGCCTCGAGTTCAGCCTCTCTCAGACTCGATGCAAACTTAATCTGCTCTGCCAATTCATTAGCGCTTCTGATCTGTAGTGTGTTTCGAATATGTTCTTCTTGGAATCTGATCTCAGCAGTTTCTAGTGCAGTTCTTAACAGTCCTTGCTCAGCCTTAGCAGAACTAAGCTCTGTTTCAAGCCGCATTGATTTGCAAATATTTCCATTGATATCACATTCTAGCTTGTAATCAGCACCGAGATTTTTTGAACTATTGCTTCCATTGTTAATGATGTCCGCCTTAAGTTTGGAAACAAACCCTTCTAGTGATTTCACACATGCCCTCGATTGATCCAACTCCAAAGCTATGGATTCATAAGCTTCCTTGGCTTTAGTACCATCCAACCTGAGGGTCTCAACAGTTTTTTTGGCAGTTTCAAGTTGCAACAAAGTCCCACCAACAAGCTCTTGGGCCTGAGCTTCCGATTCTTTGGAATCCCTCAACTGGTTTTTCATGTCCTCCACAAGAGAAAGTGTTTCTGCTAGGTTTTCTTTCACACTCAGTAGCTCTGCATTGGCTGATTGTACATTCTTCGTTTGTGCGGCCTCAGATTCAGCTACCATTTCAAGCTGGGCTTTTAGCTGCTGAATCTCATTCACAGCCGAGGCTAATGCAGCTGATTCAACCAAGTGCTGATTCTGGATGGCCTCAAGTTCAGATTTGTATTCCCGATCACGATCTTCAGAGATCTTTTGGAGCTCAATGACACGGGTTTCCTCAGAAGAAGATAGCTCCAAAAGTTGCTTCTGAGACTCATCGAGCTTTGAAGACATGGCTAATAGCTGCTTTTTTGAGTCCTCTGCGTCTTGCTGAGCTCTCGTTTTCCATGACTCTGAAGAACTTAGCTCGTCTTTCACCTTCTTCAGATCTCCCTGAAGTTGAGAAATCTGAGATTCCAATACAGAAATTCTGTTTGGACGCTTCTTCTGGAGCTAGAAAAAAGAACGACAAAAAATTAGAAATTTATCCAGTATCCAAACCAAAGGCATGAAATTCTTGGGGGAGCAAAGGATACACAAAACTTGTACTTGCAATTCCAAAACAAATTGAAATATGATTCCATTTTTAAATACCTAAAATAAAATAAAATAAAGCAATGTAAAGATTAAAACAAAAACAAAGACCTTTTTAACGTGTTGAAAATTGCAAAACCGAACCACATAAAATTAACAGAAAACAGCAAACAAAAGCACACATATAGCAATCTATACAAGATTTGACAGTGTGATTACATCCACAAAGGAGAGAAGAATTCACCATCTTCAAAATAAGTTCACGGCTGTTCTCCATTACCTCTAATCACAAACAATAACTATAATTTCCCTCTAATCCAAATCACTACCATCCAATGTACAACAAAAAAATAAATGCAAGAAATCCAACACAAGTGCAGTTATGACAAAGAATTATAGTGGAAAGGGCTCAAATGATCGGTGCAAAACTATGGGATACCAGGGCTGTTGTTTCAAATTAGAGTTTTTGGACAATCAAATTTATGCATTATTCATAAAACAGAAGTTTCCATGAACCAACAATATGTGGAGGGTGAAGAAAATGGAAAAACGAAAAGCCAAGGCCAGGTGATCTCAACATTCTACAATGAAGTTTTCAAAAGGAAACAAGAGTAAATAAATTTATGGAGCAAAGAGTCGTTGAGGAGCTTGACATGAACAATAATGTGTATTCTAGTTAAACTATCTCTGCGTTCTACTTTTTATGAAACCATTCCATGAAGAGACTGGATGGAAAGATTAGTGGAAATTCCCTAAGCACTATATAGCAGCAAATTTGGTGGGTTCTAACTGCTTTGAGAAGTACCTCAGATGCTGGGCTTCTGGGTGACCTATGCTCATTGACTTTAGGGCTCTGCTCTTTTGGTGTCCGACTTGCTAGATTTGAAGATGATGCAGGAGCAGTCTCTAATGTAGTTGGCTTGAGTTTCCGTACTGCCCGAGGAGAGATCTTTTGAGGTGCTTCCGTCGGGTTCGTTCTGCTGCCAAAATCAGCGAAATGACAGTAAGATTTCAGATAATGCAAATCATCAATCATCAGTCCTTTTTATTAAAAACTACAAAAACTCAATACTCAACTAGATACTAGGTCATGAGAAGAGGGTGAGAACCTCTTTGTGCTAGCTTATTTTTTGCCAGTTTATGCATCAACTCACACTATGCATTAGGCGGGATCTAGTAAAAAAGTGATCAAAACAGTATTTGTTGCCAAGAACTGTTGTTGGGGCCTCTATGGGTTTAGGAACCATCTCAATGATTTGAACCATTCATCTTTTAGGGCATGCCGAGCAAATCATTCATGTAAAAAATTAAGTTGATCGGATAACTATAGCCGCAAGATTGGATCACATTTTTCTTCAAAAAAATTGACGGCAAGTATGATTTTGAAAATAAACTATCTATTATTTTGAAGACAATGTGATCTAATCATGAAGTTACAATTGTTTGATTAATACGACATGATAAAGTTATGCCCTCTCTAACAGGGTAAACTATATATATGATGTCCTGTATTCAAATGGCACCACCCACAACATTTTAAAGCTTTAAATGAGAAAAACAGTACTGAATCAGCAGCTTTCATAAGAGGGCCCTCCTCAACCTCAAGACAGTACTGAATCAGCAGCTTTCATAAGAGGGCCCTCCTCAACCTCAATACAAGGGAAACATTTGTCTGATACAAGAAATTGTAGCTCTTTAACTCTTTCTATGGAAGCAAAATCTCAACTATTTTAGAGAGACAGAGCAAGTTGTCCATATTCACAGGTACCAAGTGGTACACGCATGGATTGATCCGAGAAATAAGACAAACCCAAATCAAATGTGAAAAACAAATTAGAGCCATGAATTTTTAGCAAAAACAAGAACTAAATTATTTAGCTGCAATAAACCCTTACGTGATAAGAAACAGTGACCCAATACTTCTATTATAGAAACTAATATTCAAACGGATGTGAAAAGTCATCAAAAATTTAGTTAGTATGAACTATTCATGTTTTCATGAATTATTTCAGAAAAAGAAGAAAAACCCATATCAGAGATGAAGGGGTTTAGTCTGAAAAACAAAGAATCTGAATCTACAATCAGAGTGCAAAGCAAACAGCAGATCAACCTGTCAATTTCTAGCACATGTAAAGACCTCCTCATTCACCCTAGTGATAATGGGCACTTACAACTCCAATGGAGAAGGAGATAGCTGATGGAATCAATAGGATAAGAGATGAATGTCTATTATGCAGTTATAAAATCCAAAATATACATATAAATTAAAAAAAAAAAATTAAAAAAAACTCCCACTATAAAAATGTTGTATTTAGTCATAAATGCAAAATTCACTGATTGGGAGAACAAAGCAACAACCCATAAATTCCACCAAGCAACTTGCCAAGCATTCTATAAATGGAAGGGAACACCCATCA
Organism: Camellia granthamiana; assembly: GCA_036172215.1. NCBI lineage: Eukaryota > Viridiplantae > Streptophyta > Magnoliopsida > Ericales > Theaceae > Camellia > Camellia granthamiana. Next base: position 33,893,667 of record CM069905.1, on the reverse strand, counting down.
GAGCCATTGAAGTTACCTTGCCCTTGGAGTCTGCATATTTAACAACTTTCCTGGCCACGAAATTCAAAAGCGGTGTATGCTATTCCCTGCTACTTCAATGCTCCCTGGCCCACAAATTCTGCAACAATTCATAGAAATCACAACGGGAGAGAGAGAGAGATGGGAATCCAATGTGAATGAATACACTACAATGAAGAAGATATAAACAAACCATGAACACAGACAAAATGTGTACAAATACTGATAAGATTTTTCGAAAGTGAAATACACGAAACCAACCCTATAAAATCTTGTTCATTCTTGTGTATTCTGTGTCCGACTATGTGATCTATGTTTCATAGCAGAATTTAAACAAAATATATACTTGTACAAACCATAAAACAAGGCAAACAATTTAAACAAAATATATTTAGAACTAAAACAAACAATACATACATAGAAACATAGCTTTCATATTTACTACTACACTCATTATTCAATACATCAAGACTTGAAGGCACGCTTTTAATACACCATCATCATTGTGATCACGAGAAAAATTACACAAAACTACCCCTCTTGAATTACTGTGCAGATACAGCCACAGCGGGGTCCACTCAGCAAATTAGCTCAAATTTAGGGGGCAAATTCGTCAGTTAAATATTCCCCCCTCCATTGTTGCCGTGATTGAAGGAGGCACTACTACTATGAGAGATGACTTTAATGAAGCTAGTAAACAATAAAAAATTAAAAATAATAATCTAAACAAAATCACCTATTATTCACCATATACAACTTAGAACAGTGAAAGAAAACAAAAACATTTGAATATTGTATGTAAAAATACAAACAAACCTTGTTTTGAAGATACGATCTAGATTCAGAGCAACATTCAAAGCAAAATTAGGTTAACCGAAGAGGAATCTTCAGTGTGCAACATGGGGAAGCAAGCAATGTATATGCGTATATATATATATATATATAGAGAGAGAGAGAGAGAGAAGGAAACGTGTATGAGCCTTTCTGTTTCTGAGATTCGATATTTGCTTTACGAAAGTAATTTGAAAAAAGCCTGTAAAACCTGAAGCTACGAAGATCGGACACAGACCCTTCACTGTTCTCGTACCAGACAAACAGAACAAACATCCAAAAAGAGAAATCATTACATTAAAGCAAAAGGAAACCGAAAAAAAAAAAACCCACTGATTATGGGCATATATTATTTTCTCTCATAATTTTACCGAGAACCAAACAGAGAAAAACAGCTGATTTTTTTTTTCCCATATTATTAAAAAAAATATTGGAGGGATAATGTGGGTTATTCTTTCTTACCAAGATGATTATTAGGCAAAAGAGCTGAGATGGTGATGATGATGAGAGCTTTGAGCATTTATTTCGAAAGAATAGAATTCGAGGAAGAACAAAGCATATATATGTGTGCAGAGTTTCGAAAAGAGATGCTATGTGGCTTCTGCTTCTTCTCTCGCAATTGTCATTTTTGTTCTTCTTCTGAACTCAGTTCCCGAGGTCACCTGTCTCTCTGTTTTCTACTGGTATGTGTGTGTAGATAGAGAGAGAAAGATAGAAATTGCAGAAGGGAGAGAGAGAGAGAGAGAGAGAGAGAGAACATACTGATACGATGGTATAATACAGTAGAGATGTTTTGTCGTTTTTTAAGAGCGTGTTAGAGTACCTCCCACTCTTATTCAAATTTTTTACTAATTTAAGGGTACAATTTTGAATAAAAATTTAATTCGGAGGTAATTTGAGTAGTTCGTTGAAAAGCTAACTTTTAATTTTTATTTTATTTTAAATTATATTATTTTTTATATATAAAAAAATTATAAAAAATTGAAAAGTCAACTTTTAATTAATTTTCTAAATCACCCCTTGATGCAATGCGTTTTTATCATTTTATTAAATTTAATTAGTCATTGAGTCGGTCATCTACTCAATCATTTGATTTAACGTAGTTTTTCATCAATTTTTTTCCAAATTAGTCATTCACTTGATGGTTTAGTCGGTTATTTATTAGAGATCATTCATCAACAGTTATTTGTGACTTTTAATTTGATGAAAAAAATAATTCTTTTTATTTAATTCAATTTAATAAAACGATTAAAATATCATTTATACTAAATTTTTATCAAATTTAAATTTGATAAAGGTTATGAAACTGGATTAGAAATGATTGGTAGATGGATATGGGTTCACAGTAAATACCACTCACATACCTACCTTGAACGATAATAATAATAAAAAAAAGATAATACCAACCAAAAAGATAAAGAATAATAATAATAAAAAAAAAAAAAAACGTCTCTCTCGTATTCATGGCGGATTAAAAAGTATTGTTGAGTTTTCTTGAGTTTGTTACCGAGTCTATATCGATTATTTAATCCGTTTAATATGTAGGATTCGTTTTTTTATAAAAAAAAAATTATATTAATCGGATATTAATAGTCACTTAATCAGCAGTACGACCTCGTTTGATATGTAACAGTTTTAACTTAAAAGTCAAAAAATTATTAAAAAATCAAAAAAGCTTATAATCTATACAAAAAAATCAAAGATTATATTTTTCCTATACTTTTTACATATTTTTTCGTAAAAAATAAAAAATCCATTCTAAACATACTAATTTTTTCACCTCATATTTTAATCAAAAACTAAAAAGTTACTAAAATATCATATTTCCAAACGAGGCCTTTTAAAAATAAATTATTGAGTCTTCATTTAGAAGAGTTAAAATAGTTTGACTTTTTGATTATTTTAACCTAACTTTTTTAGTCTCGTTTAGTCTTTGTTTTTTATTTTTTTAACTTTTGTAAGAAAAAAAATGTAATAATTATAGATTGGATGTAATATTTTATCTTATTTATTTATATAGCCAATTTTGTCTTTTGTGTTATTTTAGTCAAAAAGTCAAAACCAAATATGATCTGATCAATTATGTATTGATATCCAATCAATATAATTTCTTATAAGAATTAAGTACTCAACAGAGACAATATACCGAATAGTTTGAATCATCAATATAAGCTCTCTATGATTAGTCCATAGAAGCCCAATAATATTCTCTAATTGATTTTTGACTTGGAAAAAATCTCTCCCAATAAAAAAAATTACAATTAATCTTTCAACTTTATAAAATTATAATGTTCTCTTTTTAAAATATAAAAGTTAGTTACTTGATAATAGCATTGCACATCTGTCAGATAAACAATAATGGTGTGAAAACAACATTTCAACGTAGACTAAAACATTTTGAATAAAAAAGGCATTGACACCGATTTATTAGGGTAAATTACAAATATATTATTTGGGATTTAATTAAAACGCAAATCACACTATGTAATTTTAAAAATTACAGTTTATCTTTTGAGATTTTTAATTTTATAACAAATCGTCCATTTTAATAAATTATCAAGTTAATTAACAGTTTTTAATAATGTTAAAAATATGTTTCATTTAATAATTTAGATAATTTTATTGTTGTATAGGAGAGCAATTATAAATTTTATTTTTTCAGTTAATTCTGTTAAATAAAATTTTTTAATAAAGAAGTATTTGTAATTTTTTAAATCACAGAGAGCAATCAGTATTTTAAGCAAATTTCACGAGGTATATTTGTAATTTTCCCAATTTGTAACTATTGTTAAACAGAGTTTGAAATATAAAATATCTAGAGATAATATAATAATTTCATCATCCTATTAATACCATTAAAATTACAACTACTGCAAAAAAAATAAAATAATTATTTAAAATTGTGACGTTTACCGGTAAGTTGTTCATTATTTGAGAGATGTTAATATAATTTATCTTAAAATCAAATGTACAATACAAATGAAAACCTCACATATTCGGTGATGGAGATTAAGCTGACTTCAATTATTTTTGAATAAATTATTTTGCTACTCTTTATACTTTATTCATGGAACAGTTTTAGTACTTGTTTTTTAATTTTGTTTGACATACATACCACTCATTGGCCAACGGTGATTGATTAGCCTCTTTTATTTTAGCCAGGCCCGGTCCTGAGATTTTCGGAGTCCAAAATCAATAATCAATTAATAAATTTTTGGGGCCCTTCATATTTTTTTTTCATTGAATGAAAAAAAAATGAAGATAAAAGACAAAATTTGTGTCGAAATTATAAAAAATACTTACGCTGTGTTTGGTTGGAGGATTTGCGGAGGGATTTGGAAAGGGAAAGGGAAAAGTTAGGTGAAATGTGAATAAAATATACCTACATTTCACCTAGTTTCGCACAATTTTTCCCTTTCCCTTTTCAAATCTCTCTTCAAATCCCCCAACCAAACACAGCATTAGTATTACATTACAACAATTAATAAGTGTCGTTTGATCTTTCCTCTTCTTACATTTTTAGAAGCAAATAAATTAATCATACTTGCATACAGTGGCGGAGTCAAGAAATTAAATCAGAGCGGGCGCTTATTAATTATAACATTAAAAATTTTTACAAAATATTTCATATAAATTTTTACGATTGGCTTTTAAGAAAGATAAATATATATATATTATTTGTAATTAGTATATCATGGATAATATTAAAAAAAAAAAAAAAAGTCATGGATATAAGTTTAAAATAAATTATATAATGATAAAATAATTTTTTACACAAAATTTCAATAAAAATTCAATATAATAGTAATATCACGTCATCATTGACATATAATATCACCAACCAATAGTAAAGAAACACATAGAGGATAAACCCCACATGTCAAATGTATCTAACAATTTAATAAATTCTAAATTTTTATTGAGATTAATTATAATTGTATGTCAATAATGATAGACATCACGATTGTATTGAAATTTTCATAGATAATAATATAACTTATCGTAATATCTTTATTTTCAATAAAAAACAACCATTTTTATTTTTATAATTTTAAAAATGTCATTGATATTTTACTCTAAATAATATTTTATAATTTTCTTTGTTTAAAATATTTTCTTTATATGTACACACAAAAAAAAAAATTTATTCCAAAATCTAGGGGGGGCACATGACCCCCTGGTCTAGCTGTGGCTCCGCCACTGCTTGCATAATCTATTTTTTTGCAAAATCATTTTCAATGAATAACAATGCTAATTATTTTAAATGAGCCTTTCAATTTTTTAATAGGTCAATTTATTTTAAGTTAGTTTGGGTCTTTCTTAATTTTTTTTTAGATTTAAAATATACCTAATATATTACAATAAACTATAATAGGAGGACCCTTTTTTGGGTCTATTTTAGTGTATTACAATGTTAATTTTTTTGAATGGGCCTTTTAATTTTTTAATGGGTCAATTTATTTTAAGTTAATTTGTATTTTCTCTTTAATTTTTTTTTAAACTTAAAACATACCTAATATATTACACTATACCATAATAAAAGAGGCCCCTTTTTTAAGTCTATTTTGAGGGGCCCTAGGCCATGGCCTTGTTGGCCAATGCCCAGGGCCGGCACTAATTTTGGCCTCGTGAAAAGTTGGTTATTGGGGGACTTACCAGCCGGTCTCATAGAAATAGGTTAAGGGTGATTCTACTTACACCACTCTTTTACCTCCTTACACCCTTCATATGAGATTATTTTCTTCTTCCAAATTTATCCATATGTGAAAATACTTAAAAGGACAAAACACAAAAATTAAATATATTTGATTATCTCCTTACAACCCTTGATCTTCAATCCCTGTTTTTTCTTTCTCAATTTTTCTTTTCTCTTACACATCTCTTTTGAAAAAGTGATAATCATAATGTTTTGATCATCAAAAAAAGCAATGGATGAAGAAACAGTGGTGAAAAACCATCAAAAAAAATGAAATAGTGAGTTTTTTTTATTAGTTTGGTAGGTTTTTGTTTCGATTTTCTGGGTTGGTCTGCGACTTTTGTTCAGTGTTTCGAAATTGAACAAAATAACATAGTCCGGCATCACAGTGCCGAACAAAAAATATAAGTCTGGTATCAAATTGCCGAATAAAAGATACATTTCCAGTAAATTAGTGGTGAAAAACCAACAAAAAAGTGAAATGGTGCTTTTTTTTATTAGTTTGGTAGGTTTTTGTTTCAATTTTCTGGGTTGGCCTGCCCCTTTTGTTTAGTGTTTCGAAATCGAACAAAATAACATAGTCTGGCATCACAGTGCCGAACAAAAAATATAAGTCTGGTATCAAATTGCCGAATAAAAGATACATTTCCAGTAAATTAGTGGTGAAAAACCATCAAAAAAGTGAAATGGTGAGTTTTTTTATTAGTTTGGTAGGTTTTTGTATCGATTTTCTGGGTTGGTCTACTACTTTTGTTCAGTGTTTCGAAATCGAACAAAATAACATAGTCCGGCATCACAGTGCCGAACAAAAAATATAAGTCTGGTATCAAATTGCCGAATAAAAGATACATTTCCAGTAAATTACAGAACAAAAAATACAAGTCTGGTATCAAATTGTCGAACAAAAAATATAAGTCTGGTATCAAATTATCGAACAAGCCCAAATTATAATTTGGAACAAAGTGGCTCTGTAAATGTATAGTAATAGAACGCTAGACAAATCTATTTTTTCCAGCAACATAACATTGGAGTAATTAAAATTCACTAACATTTTATTATCGAACAGGCCCAGTACAAATTATTACTACATTATTTGGAAGGAAGTGGCTCTGTAAATGTATAGCAACAAAAGGCTGGAACAAACAATTTATTCCAGCATTATAGCACCGAATTTTTGTAAATTATTTCGTATTGTGTGACCAAACAGGCACTTCAATGTAGACTCTACTGATTTTGTTGGGAAGCAATCTGAAATTATCCAATTGAATGGTAACATAATACTGGGAAACAAAATTTTATCCGGTAATATGAAACTAGAGTAATTCAAATTGTTTAGTATTGTATTACCGAACAGGCCCAGCACAAAGTATGGGTGTAAAGAGATGGGTTTTGAAGAGTTTTTTATCATAGGGTTTGTTTTGGTAATATATTAGGTGTAATGAGAATTTAATTTTTTTTTAAGTGGTGTAATGAGATGGAGGGTGTAAGGAGGCAAAAGAGTGGTGTAAGTAGAATCACCCATAGGTTAATACCAGTCAAGTCCTGTCTTATTTCCATTTCCAATTTTACCCTTCAATATCACACCACACGCGTGAAGCAAAGAAGCCATCACGAGCTCTCTACTGCGCGTGTGACACATACGCGCCTTTTCAAGGGTTCTGTTGCAGGCGAACTTGTGAAGATTTGGAAACCATTCTAAGGTGATTTTCGATTTGGAAATCAAAACAAACAAAGAGATTTTCGAAGAATCTCCTATCGTTTCCAAATAAATAGACAATTGTTTTCATACCGATTCTGAACAGATCCCCAACAAATCTTCCACCATTTTGATCTATATTCTGATTCGGACATCTACTCTCCCTGTTTAGTTCATCTTCCACAAACATGCCAATTAAACGTGAGTCGTACTCATATTCCCTTCTTCTTTCATAACTATAATTAAGTGATAAAATTCGACTTGAAGCTAGTTTCAATGTCTATCATATAGTATTTGTGATGCCCCTGAAAAATGTATTCTCTTTAAAAACCCTTATGTTTGAATTATTTCCTTAAAGCCCCTTAGTTGTTAAAATTATTTCGAATCTTGTCGGTTAGCATTTTTTTTTTTTTTTTTTTATCGAAACAGGAATATCCTAGCCGAATTAGGTTCCTTAGCCTAATTTAATTTAATTCTACATAAGTAAGGTTCCAATACATGAGTTTAATTCCAAGCCCTCATTTCTTTATTTAAATTCAAGAATTACCCCAAAACTAGTACATGTACTTTTATACTATAGGTACCATCAATCAATTTGAGATCTATATATATATATATACATTGGGAGATGTGTCCATGGGACTTAAATTGAATAAAAAAATTCCCCATCTCCCTTTCCCATGGCCGGCCACCCTAGGAGAATGTGAGGGACCTATTTTCAAGAATTGTAATTATGATATTCTAGAAACCCTAATACCTAGTACCCCTAAATCTAGGGTTTTGTTCCCAACACTAGTTTCATTCCAACTAGAGGCCAATTGGATATTATCTAATCACATGATTAAGTTCCCTAATCACTCCCTATTCCTTAACCTCCAAGTAAATCCAAACTTTTCCATCCAATTCCAACTAGTGGGCCTTTATGTCTTTTTACACCAAAATTGCCTATAAATACAACCACCCCCCTAGCATGGCATACACAAACAACACACACTCACACACATTCGGCCTAGAGGAGAGAAAGGAGAGCAAGAGAGAAGTCTTGAGAGAGAGAGGAAGGAAGAGGAGAGCAATCTTGTTCAAGCCTAGCAAGTAAGCCACAACACAACTCTCTTTCATTTTCCTTTTTCAAATACATGCTCTTAAGGGTTCTAAACATTGTTTTCAAATGTGTTATTAATGATTTCCTTGTGTTAAAAATGATAAGAGTTGAGCCATGATTTTACCTCTCTTGTAGTTTCTCTCATTTCGGTACAAAACTATCTTTTTTATACCAATCTCTCAAACTTTCCAAAAGCACACCTTCAAGCAAATTTTTTGAGTTTAATATATGTTATTTAGCATGTTTTCATCACAAAAGAAATGAAAATTTTTCCTTAGTGGACCTCTTTTCTCACAAATCTTCTTGTTTTAGGTATTGTACCTTAAGAATCTGTTTTCACAGCCAACTTTCAAAATTTTTAGAAAAATGTAGAAAATTATTCTAGACCTCTATTTTATGTCAAAATCTTCCTTAAGGAGTTATCTTTCAACTAAAATTGGTTTCATTGAAAAACAGTGAGCAGTTTGTAAGAAAATCAAATTTTCGTAACGGTCGACGAATCTGGATAGCGCTGGAGTGTTTCTTAAATAACTAAAAATCTAGAAAAACTATCCCATTTCCGAAATATGTTTTGGAAACTAGATTAAATGCTCTATGAGCCATAGGAAGGCCGAGTCCGGTAAAAATCTAAAATAGCCCTTTTCATTCTAATCCTTATGTGATATTGAATTTGGAAATTCTGTTGTGCATGGGTGTTTTATGCTCTTGTGTTCATGAAAATGCTTATTAGCTTATGATCTTATCTTGGCATGATATTGTATGTGTTATGATTATGTTATTTATCTTCTTTATCTTAATGATGCATGCTTATGTGTATATTATTATCTTGTTAAGTTAGTCTAACCTTGATTTAAAACATTTAACTCCACGAAAAACTTAATTGGGATGGTATTGGGTTTTCGATCACTTGAGTAATGAAAAGATGATAATATGTGATATATGGATTGTTGGGATGCGTTCCCTATTTGGAGGTTAAAGTCTTGCGCAAGTGGTTTTCGGAACCCTTGAACGGAGCGGTTGTATTCGGACCCTAAGTGGTTTGGTGTGAGGAAGGATTTGGGCAAGGCCCATTATTACCGTCTCTTTTGAAGCCCTGCAGTTGGCGCTACGCGGTACATAACCGTTGGTAGGCATCCGAGGTAAGGTCTGCAACAAAGCAGCAAAAAAGGGGGCATACCGAATAATCCGTGTCCGATTCTTGTGGTTGGGAGGACGAAATCTCTTTGGGGGATTTCTAGTTTACTAACGTCTAACCTTGTAACCCTTTATTTATTTAGTTGAGTATCATGCTTTACTACTTGCTGTCATATTGTGATTGTGTATTGGACTGAGAAAAAGGGGACGGGGTGTGTGTGTGTTTACTGGGCATTCAAAGCTCACGGCGTATCATGCCAGGTGCCGAAGAGAAGCTTATAGTTGGAGACAACGAGCCTGAAGCCTTCAAAGACTTTTGGTTATCTTAGAAAAGTTAGAGATTTCCTTTTTGATATTTTGTAAGGCTCATATGAAGATTTAAAATTTCTTTTTGGGATGTAATGTAATGGAACAAGCTTTTGAAATTAAGGATATTCGTGGTTGTTATGTGCTTATATTCTATATATATATGTATGAACCTTATCGTTGCTTATGAGACCTTGTGTCAATACCTTTTAAGATCTGTCAAAAGGGTAATGCGCTGCCTAAGAAAGCTGGACTTAGAAGGGAGGCTAATTTGACTCCTCCGGCGATCTGGGATCTTATTTGGTTATTCACCATAAGACTCATTAGTGACTTTCCCTTGACTACAACCAATAGTGTAGATTCGGGACGTCACAATTTGGTATTAGAGCCTAGGTTCAACCCTTAACCCGCGCAACTCAATATGCGACTCTAGAAGCCCTTACCCCTTCATCTTATTTTATTCTATTACGCTATTATATTTAAAGAAGACTAACAAATAAAAATCTTTTCCACCTTAGGATGTCATCAGAGACTATCCAGGACGCGGCGTCAGTTTCGACTTGTGGGGTACTTTCCGTATGCAAGGAAGGAGGGCTATGTCTATTAGCCCCTACTTTAGCCGCCGACGCTGTGCAAGTGCCGCCGAGAAAATGATCATAACAGAGATACGTAAGGTGGAAATAGAGTACTCCCGTTATACAAGGGAGCAGAAGAGGTTCCTGGTACGGCGCCGTCTACAATTTTTAAGTCGGGCAGCGAAGAAGGCGATCCGAATGGAGCAAAATCAAGTACTTCCGCGATCCGAATGCTTGCACAAAAACAAGGAACAACATCATTCATATTCATTTCAAGTTGTCGTGTAAGTAATACATAGTATTTGTTTTCTTCTTTTTTCCAGATATTTATGTATTGTTTAATGAAAAAAATTCTTTGTGATCTTCATGGCATCTCATCTATCCTAGGAAATTATTCAAGAAATAAGTTTTGTTTTATTAGTGTATAACCTTTATTTGCTTAACTGAGTAATGAATTTTGCAATGCAGTGATAAATTTTGATATGGAGTGATAAAATTTTAATCACAGTGATAAATTTACTTAATTTTGTGGTAGCAAATTATTTAAGCCTTTCTGTTTATGTTGTGTGGTTAAGTTCATTGTTGTGATTTTATAATACTTTGTTTGCTTAATTAAGTTAAAAACAAAGTATTATAATTGATATTATAATACAAATACTTCAATTTATCACTATAAATTGCATACTTGCCACCTATTTAATTTGAAAAAGTTTAAATTAACATTATTTTTTTATTTATATTAGTTAGCACTTGTTGACAACAAAAGATAAAGAAACAACAAAAGATAAAGAAGCAACAAAGAGAATGCTGAACAAGTTGATGCCTGAAACCATGAAAGGAAGATACCTTCTCCTCCCAATCCACCAAAATTTTCATTGAACAATACTTGTCCTTGACATTGAAGAAGGTTCATGAAAATTCTATAATTCCATGAGACCAGGGGGTGCAATGCGTAAAGATTCATACTTCAATGCCGCAAATGAAGTGGTAAAAATGTTTTCACTATCAAACTTACCATTAATCCAATACATCAATCCTGATGTATGCTCAATTATACATCAAAAATTTATACAATGATATATTTTATCATTCTTTAAATCCATGGTTTCTTATTAATTGTTTCAACTGACTTTCTAATAGAACAATTATACAAATCTATATGTTGTAGAGAAAGATTATTGACAAGTATATAAAAGAAGAGAAGCCAACTCTCATTGCCCTTGATAAATTTCAACAGGAGACAGAGAGAGTCATCAACAACCTATAATAAGAAGACACTTCATAAGCTGATCAATAACAAAACACTTTTATAAAAAAAATAAAATAAAAATGCAACGAAACCAAATTATAATATTTTGTTTTCAAAATGTTTTTGCAGACTTAATTGTGGAATCATTGTTTGCTATATCATGAGGCAATATGTTTCTAGCAACAACATAATGTCTACTTTTCCCAAGGAAGAATGCAATCAATTGAGAGCCGATATATTAACTATCTTTTTGACTGACCAACAAACTGCTCAACAATAAATAGTTGATGAAAACATTGATGACTTGCCTCCGCAATAATCAACAAATTTGAAAGAAAAGAAAACATTTTGCTTGTTTGTTTGTTACACTAATCAACAAATCTGGAAGAAAAGTAAACATTTTGTTTGTTTGTTTGTTACAGTATTACAGTATAACAAAAAGGAAACATTGATTCATTTAATTGTTAGAATGTGAATACTTCATACATTTGGTTTGTTTGGTTGTTACAGTGTTATCTATATTTTGGTCATTTTGGTTCATACTTTACTTCAATGAATATTACAATACTTGATTGTTACAATGTTAAAATTACAGACAATACACTAAATGAAAATTCAGTCTTTTTTAGCTATATTTTTACCAGATCTGGCTTTGATATCAGTCTTACTTTATGCTTAATAACAGGTTTGGATCCCTTCATTGACTAACATGACATTTTTTTTTTACACTGATAAATTTATCGTTGTTCAAACTAACAAAAATCAGCAACTCTCTCTCTCTCTCATTCTTTTTTCCTAATTCAAGTAAACAAAACAATATAAAAAAATAATAAACAATTTACCTAAATTGAAAATTAAAACACAAACATTATTATATTATCCAAATTGAAAATTAAAACACTGTTGCATTTTGTAGATATTTCCAAGTTTGGGAATGAATGTAAGAACATGTTATTCTGGGTATATGGAGTGGAGATAAAGTTCTAACAATAAACCCGAAAAAACAAACTTTACATACATTTTAACATTAAACTCCAAGAACCAGTTATTTATGAAGAAATATGATCTTATTCAAGACCTGATGATAAACTGTTGCATCTAAAGCATTTCTTAGGCTGAAATTTTGAACAATTTAATTTGAAAATGAATTGCAAACTCAAAATATTTTGCTTCAAGGATCTCACTGATAGTTAATTGCATAGTGGCAGTAATGTAGCACAGATTGGGAAACCTAGTCCCAAACTACATACAATTGATTTTTCTTGAGTTTAAGCCATTGATAAATTTATCACTGTAAAAAAGATCATTTGGTTGGATATGATAGTGATAAATTTATCAACCACTGACATAAATGTAATAAACCATCAACTCTTTCCATACAGTCAATTATAAATTTATCATTCTTAAAAATAACAAAATTCAGCAACCTTATTAATGCTTGATTGTTTCCTTCAGACAATGGTAAATTTATCACTCTTAAAAATACATAATCCACCAACTCATTCAAACCAACCAGGGATAAATTTACCACTATATAAAACACCAAAAACAGCAACTACATTTAACCAAAATCAAAGAATATAAATATGTGAAACTTAATCTTGTAAAAATATCAACAAAAAATATAATTTCCGTTCAAAAAATTCCTCAATCATCCAATGCAACTACCGAAATGATGTATCTTTCAAAAAATACTCAAACATTCAATGCAAGTAACACCTCTCAACTCTCAACAAAAGTAATTCAATTAAAATCAATACAACTAAAGCAAAGCTTCTTTATATGTTTTCCGATTATAAGTTCCCATCTTTTCACACCTACTGCACCTAATTCTCTTGATCTCACCCTTCGAAGGTGTTCTCTTTGTTCTTGGACGTCCAGCTGGTCTCTTACAAGGAGGAGGTAAAACAACGTCATCATTAAGAACTACATTTGGCTTCCACATACTAGAAACTGGATAAATAGAATGCGAATAAGAATCACAATAACTATGAACATGGTAGTAATCATCAAGAAAACAATTCAGATCCTTATCACTCCTCTTTATAGCACAAAAACCATGTTTGCAAGGAAAATAATTAATTTCCAACAATCGACAAGAACAAAACCGTTTTCCAATATCAACCATAACTGAATGATCTAATTGGATTTCATGAATATCATCGTTACATTTCTTAACTATCCATGCATTTGTATCATTAAAAGCTTCTTCCAACTTTTTCTCTGCAAAGGGACAAACAATACGATTCCAATTATTTCTAACTTCTCTCCTTTTTGAAAATTGCTCTGTTAGTTTCACCAATAACTTTGACAAGAACCAATGCCAATTATCATAATGTTCACTATCAACAATGGCAAAACATAACGGATATAAACTTACAAACAAAATATATACACATTATTTGTAACAAATAAAAAAGATTACAAAACAAAAGCAAAACGCAAAGTATATAACATATAGCATCAACCATAGATAATTTTATCACTGTATTACTACAACAATTCAATAGCAACATACAACATATAGAATCAATACATAATAAATTTATCACTGTATAAATATAAAAATTTAAGAAAAATATACAGCATACAAAAGTATACAGCATAAATTTATCACTAATTGATTGACCATACTCAATAATCAACACTCTCCAGTAATAAAAATGATAAAATTGTCACTGTTTTAATAATAATAACAAATAGACACAGAATGTACCTTGGTTACCGTCTTTTGCTATAGTAGCCAATAAACAACCTTTGTGTCTTCCTTTCAAGAAAGTTTCATCAAGTATCAACACAGGCCGACTATACTTGAAACCATGAATACATGCCTCAAAAGCGAAAAACAAACATTTGAAATGTCTTCTTTTACTATCAATATCAAATTCCATATCAAAAACACTCCCCGGATTACAATCATTAGCGGCATCAACATACCAACGAAGATCGTCAAATGAAGATGAATAGTCACCAAAAACAATATCCCTTGTTTTTTCAACACCCATCCAAGCTCGTCGATAAGAAACTTATGTTCCATGATAGTCCTTGAAATCATAAACCACCTCACTAACCGATGTCAAAGCCTTATTATGAACCTCACTTGAAATTAGCCCACCAATCATACTCTAAGTCATCCTAGTATGTTTAATTGTACGAAAAGAGGATCCATACGTATGAACATCATCAAATTGTTTAATAACAAAAGCTTTACTAGAATTTTCCACTCTAACATGCACGCTCCATAAACATCCCAAATCAGCCCTTCTTTTACAATGAATAGTGACACAATCCTTGTCATTCTTAACAAAATCAAAATCAAAACTGGAATGAATAGAATACTTTGATAGCGCATTTCGAAATTCAACAACTCCTTGAGCAAACCTTTGACCCACTCCTTTTATACAAGGGCAAATTACAAACACCTCCCTCGAGGTTTGGTGAAAATACAGATTCCTCCCTAAGGTTTGAGAAATTACAAATTGCCCCATGAGGGTCAAATTTTCATAACAAATTAAGGGAAATTAGGGGGGAATCTGTATGAAAATAAAAATCTCAGGGGGTAATTTGTTATGGAAATATAAATCTCAAGAGGCGGGATGTAATTTCTCAAACATCAGGAGGGAATCTGTATTTTCACCAAACCTCGAGGGGGGTGTTTGTAATTTGCCCGTTATACAATTAACCCACCTATCGGAGAGCAAAGATTTTCGTTGATTTGAATAAAATGAAGGCAAAAAATCAGTTTCACAAACAACACTATTACTATTATCAGCTTCACCATCACAAATCATATAACCTTTACCCAAAGAATAACACTTAACAAAAACATCAATACGATGAATATTACAAGAAAGTGCGAGTTCAACCATAACCTCCAAATCCTCTTCACTTTGTAGATCATAACAAGAATGTCCAGGCATTGAATACGATATATTCAAAGAACTACCAACTAACTCACTCCACTTTGTACACAATTTATATACTAAATTCTTGAAATTAAATCTATCATTATACTTGATAACCAATGTCACACCTCTAAACTTGCACATAAGAAACAAAGAATTTTTCATCACTATAAATCCTGCAACAAACAACAATTATATTTCAGCAAACAACTCAAACAACCTAAAACAAAATCTAACATAGTGATAAAATTATCAACCAATTCAAACACATCCAAAAACTAACAGTAATAAATTTAACAATTAATACTACCTAAGACCAATAGTATAAACAGTGAATAAAACTTACACTTGTTGGGTATGGTAACTCGATTTGATTCTTTCTATTATATTATGCAACTTTTTCATCTCCTATTCCTATACTCACTGATAAATTTATCAGTGTTGAAAAAGTTAATCCAACAACACCCCCAAACTACTCAGTGATAAAATTATCACTGTAGAAAATCATAAACCAACACCTGTGTTCAACCAAAACAATTTTGTAACCAAAAAAAAAAACTATTATTCTTTACATATACATATCTCAAAACTTTCAATATCATGATCAAAATACAAATTTAATCGCAGAAACAACAGAATAACAACAATATCACAAATAAAATCAAAATCACAAACTCAAACTAAAAAACACAAAAACATTAAAATTAAAATCAAAATCAAACATACCAGTCAAGCTCCTTCCACAAAATCGCAAATCACCAAATCTAACTATACACCAAAAGCGAAATCACAAAACACAAAGATTCACATATTTATAACAAGCAAATCACAAATCGAGCTCCCTCCATGAGATCGTAAATCGCAAAATCCAAATATACACCAAGCGCGAAATCACAAATCACGAAGCTCCACAATAATGTATTAACAAATCGCGAAGTTCCACAGAAATCCAAATCACAAACCCAAACCCAAACTCACATCACAGTATTTTGATCGCAAAAATCAAATAGAAACGCGCCAAAATAGGGGAAAACAAAATAGGTACATAAAAAAGACTCCATGACCTATTGGTGCACAACATCAATATTCAAGACTAAGAAGTGAATAACTATAAAAAGTAGGACCGGCCAGTAAAAAACTCTTAGTTATTTTAATAGACTATTTTAATTTTTAATTATTTTAGTAAATTTAAATTTTTATGTTTTGAAATATGGTTAGATTTTTTTTATAATTAGATATGATATTTGTGAGAGAAAAAATAAAATAATTATGAATTTTATGTGACATTTTATCTTATTAATTATTTTAATTTATTTTATCTTTTTATGAATTTTACTCCAAAAAACTAAAACCCAACTTGCCAAATAGGGCCTTTGTAGTTATGGGCTCATTTGTTAACATCATAAATAAATTATTTATTAGTTTATTAACTTATTTAAATCATATTATCTTTTATTTTTTATACTCAATTTTTTATAATAAATAAAAAAATAATTTTTAATTTTTAAATCATACCAAAAACAACCTATAAAATAAATAACTGACTTTTTTTTTTATTGGCTGTACAAAGTTATTTTTATAACATTACCCAACTAATTATATGATGCGTGAGTAAACCCATACAAATATCTCGTTTGAAAAATTAGTTATTTTGATACATTATTTTAATTTTTCACTATTTTGATAAGTTAAAATTTTTGTATTTAAAAAGATGATTAAATTTTTTAGTTAAATATGAAATTTATGAAATAAAAAATAAAATAATTATAAATTTAATGTAATATTTTATTTTATTAATTATTTTAACTTATTTTAATTTTTTATAATTTTTAGCCAAAACATCCTCCAAGCCCAACTTGCCAAACACCCGCACAATAAACGTTTCCAATCAATCTAGCGTTCTCGGGCCCAAAAAATTGTCATTGATCAATCAAATCAAATCAATGTCTACTGTGTGGAGGTTTTCAATTATTTTACTTAATTCATAATTTAAATTATTTGCTTTGTAAAAATTATTTATATATGTTGTTCAAGAATAAAATATTTTAATAAATTTTGATTAAGAAACATTTAAAAAAATAAAGAAATGATACTATTTAAAAAAAGATAAAAACATAAAAATCAGCTTTCTTGGTTCTATTTTTTCAAAAATATTTTTTAGAAAATTTTACTTTCTTATTTTTCAAATTTTTTGTTTTTATTGAATTTTTTTAATATTTTAAGAAATTTTTTATTTTTATTTTTATTTTTTAGACACATAAATACACTTAAAAAGTAAAAAAAATTGTAAAAAAAACTTTTAAAAATTCACTAAATACCAAAAATACAAAAAAAATATATAAGAATTCAGTACATTTTTTTAATATTTTTATGTATTTATTAATTTTTTAAAATATTTTTTCACAAATTTTTTACTTTTTAAATACATCTAAGTAAGGTGGATCTAAAAAAATAAAAAATAAATGTTTAAAATTTTAAAAATATTCACAAAAAACAAAAAAACAAGAAAAAAAAAATCAATTTTCAAAAAACTTAATCCAGAAAACTCAAATCAAACACATTGAATAGTATTTTAACATTCCAAATTAAAAACAATTAAATTAATTTTGTAAACGTAGCATTTCAATTAATTTTGTAACCGTAGCATTTCAATGTTATCAGGTTTGTTTAGATAGTGGTGTTTTGAGAAGTTGGTAAAAAATTAAATTTTTTTGACTTTTTTTGGCTAACAAAATTGGTGTTTTTTTTTTTTTTTTTTTTGGGGGTAAAAAGGTTATAAAGTAAAAAACCTTGCTTTTTTAGCAAGTTCCCAAAACGCCCCATAGCCTATTTTAAAAACACAGCCTGTCATCCATCATTTTATAACATTTGTCTAAAAAAAATATTGATGATTTGTTTTAAAAATATATTTTCATCCATTTTTTAAAAGTAAACTCGATAAAATTAGGGTATTGGGCTAAACTTTTATAGGATTATATATATATAAAATGACTTATAAAATAAATGATTCGAATTATCGAAACGTGATTTGTGATGAGTACTCGTGACCTAAACAAGTTAATTTTAGTTTAGATTTATATTTGAAAGAAAGTCAACGTATTCAAATTCAAGTAGTTTTAAATACTTTTATAATTTATTTTAAAAGACAATCATGGTTAAAGTTATGTTTTGAAAGCATAATTTTGAAGGATTACATGAACTTGACAAATTAATTTAAATTTTTTTAAATTTAGGCTAAGTTTGGCATTTTTTGAAAAAATTAAAAAGTCACTATCCTTTAAGTTAGATCATCTTATTTAAGTCACATTACCTCTCTACCACATCACTTCAAACCCAACCCATATGTTATAAAAAATCAAAAAATACACTTATTTAGAACATCCCAAACAACTCTTTAGACTTGGTTTTGGGGTACACTATATAAATATATATTTTTATTTTTTTATATTTTTTAAGTCACATCATCTATTTACTCTTCTGTATATCTTTTCGTAAAAAATTAAAAAGTACATTTATTTAGATTATTCAAAATAATCAAAAACATTTTCAATCATTAAAATTTTGAAAATTTTCAATCATTAAAACAATTTCTAAGAAATTTTTTTAAAATTTTGTTTGGTTCAAATTTTTTGAATTTTTTTTTCAAAATTACTTTCTCTCTCCTACACATCAATCAATTATTTTTTCTCTCTCGTCTCTAATTCTCAATCACTTTTTAACTCACACATATCTACTCAATTATAACAAAATATCAAATCATCCCAAACCCCGAAACTTCAAAACTATTTTCAAAGTGGTGTGTTTGGGAAGTTGGTAAAAAACAGATTTTTTGACTTTTTAAGTCTATTTTATCTTTTTATGTGTAAAAAATATGAAATGTGATGTGACCCAAAATAGATAAAAAATTAAAGGCCAACTTTTGTTTTGCTTCCCAAAAGACTAAAATATACAACCAAACAAACTAATTAAATTTCTAAACTTTCTCTCCAAATTTTTTTTTTAAAAATTTATCTCAAAACACAAACCAAACACACCATAAATGTTTCAAGATTTCTGCATCTTCAAATTCTTAAATAATTTAATAATTATAATATTTTGAAACAAATGAAGCCCTTAATAATAGTTGTTGCTTTTTTTTACCATTTTGTGCCCTTAATAATTGTAGTTGCTTTTTTACCATTTTGATTGGATAATATGTTATTCTTCCAACCGATAATACATTCCTTATGGACCCTTGTTGCATGTCAACAAAGTTGTTTTGAATCCAAAGCTCTTCATTTGTATTTGCAAAGCCCAAACTTCATGGTTGGGCTATATTCTCAATAGGCCATATGAAGACACAAATTTGAAAACTTAGACAGCTTGTGATTGCAGCCTTTCATGAACCACACACGAAGGACCGTGGAATTGGGCTCACTTCTCTTTCTAAGCCCAAGCCATATATAAAAATAAAAAAAATAAAAAATAAAAAAGAAAAAGAAAATGTTAATTCTTTCAGAATTTATTTATGGAATCATCAGCAATAATATATCCCCTAATTTTAGAGCTCTAATTAAGCTCTAATGATGTGGAAATTCAAAAAAAAAAAAAAAAAAATTCAAGGCCAAAATATCACATTAATGGGTGAAGCCCATCTCTAGAGCTCCTTTAGAGCTCGTATTTTAGAGCTCCCAAATATTTTTCATGGAATCATTCATGTGTCAATGACAGTTTTGATCTTAAAAGCATCGGATTTTTCTATGGTAACCATACCTAAAAATAATTTACAGCTGTTAAATTCGAATAAAGAAAAAAATCTAGCTATTGATCGGTAACTAGTAAAATCAAATACAAAAAATTGAAACGTTTTTTTTTTTCGAGAAAGGACATGGCTTCTTATGATTTTAAGCATTGAGGTCTCAAGTTCCACTTTTTCCAAAGCCAACCACTCGAGTGACAATACATATAGTTGATAGAACGAACATTCCAGATTGGGCAAACTGTATTCAGTGTCAAGTGTGGATTCGAATCCCCGCTTGTGTGTAAATTTGCAATTTACCGTTACATAATTGAGTAATCCTATTATGTAATATCACCCAAGGGTAACCTCTAAGGTTTCGACTCATTTGGATAATTCTAAAAATCACCCCTCCATAGTTATGGCCTTGTTATGATTTTTACTTAGCATTGAAACTGACACATTCTAATTTTATGTTTTTACTTATATAACCACACTTACCAACTTTTTTAAGTATGATACATAAAATTACTAGTTTTGTACTATTGTTACATCCTAAAAATATCTCCAAAAGCTTTTTTTTTTTTTTTTTAGTAATAATCTCACAAGTCTGACATGATTTAGTAAATAAATTTTTTTTGTATGATAATCCATCTTCTATCTTATTTATGGGTAATGTTATAATGTGCACAATATGCAAGTTATAATATTTATAGAATTGATCACCACAAATGTTATAAATCAATCATATGAAAGTCATAACTACAGAAAGAAAAAAAAAATTTATAGTCAAACAGAACATAAGATTTATCAAAGAGTTTTTAGATTATAACTAAAATAATATTATAACTAACATCATAGTAAATTATAAATAAATTCATAATATACATAATCAAATCATAATTAACGTCTCAATAAATTATAATCAAAGACTTCAAAGATCATAACAAGGGTATAAGGTTTACATAAAAATTTCTTGTCTGTACTGTATGCCAAAATAAATTTGAGGTGTTGAAGTTTTGCCTCTATTAATTAAGTCACAAAATAGAAATGAAAAACATTTTAAAATTCATTTGGTAATTATCTCAAACTTGATTTCTTACCATGCTCACAATACCACAATTCAAGATCTATAAATTGCCATTAGCTACTTTTTAATTGTTAGTCTGTTTAATTATCTTGAGATATCAAAAAACTCTGAACGTCAAAATAATGAGAAATTCCTGGTAGCTCGAATCCGTGGCTCAACTTTTGGCTCGAGACCCAAAACGACGTCGTTTTGGGTCTCAAATTTTTTTTTTTTTTTTCTTTTCTTTCTCTGCCTTCTCTTTCTTTCTTTGCTTCGTCTTCTTCGTTGAACCAGCAACACAGGCGAGAGAGAGAGGAGAGAGGAGAGGAGAGAAGGGCCCATGCCGCCGCCGCCGTTCGTTGCAGCACACCGCCGATCGTCGCAGCACGCCGCCGATCGTCGCAGCACGCCGCAACTCGTCACAGCCCCGCGCAGCTCCGCCTCCGGCCCCGACTCCTCCTCCGGCCATTTTTATGGCCCCCTCCCTTCCCTCCTCCTTCCTCTTCCTCCTCCTTCTCCCTCCTCCCTCCTCCTCCTCCCTCCTCCTCCTTCCTTCTTCTTCACTTCTTCCTCTGCTCCGAATTCGAGCCGAATTCGAGCCTCCGAATTCGAGCTACGAATCGGAGCTCCAAAATAATATCACAAAATGACAAAATGATTTTTGGTAAAGTCTTTTGTTTGGACTTTGGAGACTGTGAGACTATTATACACTCATTTATGCCACTTTGTCTCACCATGGTAGGGCCCACCCAAGCCCACCATTGGTCTGTCGTTTTCTGAATTTGAGATCACATTTGTGGACGGTGCACTTGGTAGCACCTATCTATACACAAAGGTTGTTTAAATTTATTTTTTTTAATTTTTATAATATTTTATAATAAAATTAATAAATTATCATCATAATAATAATAGAGATCAATTAGGATATTTGACCTAATGATTTGGGAGGGAGATTTCCATTGGATTGGTAGGTCGAACAAAGCTCACCAAGACTTAACTCTGGCAATTTGACAGAATTATAATAGGTGATGGGCTTTGACCTGACAACCTAGTAAAGTGTTTGTCTAACTTTAACAACTTAGAAAAAAGATTTTGTTAGACTTAAACTCTGGTGACTTAGCAAAAGGATTTTGTTAGGCTCAACTCTAATGGCCTAGCAAAAAGACTTTGTTAGGCTTTGGAGATCTAGCAAAAGGACTTCACTAGACCCAACTTTGGTTACGTAGCAAAAGGGCAACCTAGCAAAATGCCTAACTTTGGCGACCTAGCAAAATGACATTTTGCACATTTGAGCATATAGTGTTGGACCAGGCAAAGACCAGTAAGGCCTAACTTGAGCAACTTACCAAAATGAAGATATTTTACACACTTGAAGCATAGCAAGTGGTGGACCGAGCAAAAGTATCCCACATTGTGTCACACAAGTGTTGAGTGGAGCTAGACTCAGATGATCTAATGATCGGGCAGAATTATGCTAGGTTAATGGACCTAGCTTGAGTGAAATATGAGGCGAAGCCTTAGTCCATAGCTCGGTAGCCTTTGGGCTGAAATGAGCAAGGAATAACTAAGTAGTTGAGCAAATAGAGAATAATTGGGAATATGATTTGCTCGGCCCAGTTTTTGGCTTAGAAGTAGATAAGCTTCACAGAGACTCGCAAGGTCAGGGTGTTTAAGGATGGGCTTATCCTTAAAAGATAGAACTCCTAGTGGATTCAGGTTGTCAATGGAAGTTACAGTTCCACTAGGATTTTACTATGCTGGAAGATATAAAAGACTCAAAGTTCAACCTAAATGGGGGCAACGCAATTCTATTCACAGAACTATTTGAGAGCTTTTTTCCATTATTAATTCTATTGTCCTAACTCAAGCATTGGAGGTGCTTTCGGCACACACCCGCCAATAAGCTCACCTGTGTTTGTGTTTTTAGGCCATATGACCACGTTTGCAAAAATTCATATTTGATCACGAGGTACTAGAGTGCGAGGTAAATTTCGTGTCCGCACATGATTGTATAACACCTTTTGTAGTGTGAGATATCAAGTTCAACTCAAATGGAGAGGAGTTTGGTACTCTTTGTTGTAGTTTATTTCTTCCACATCATGGCGGTTTATATTATTACTAGTGGTTATGTTGAGGTTGGGCTAGTTGGTTTATTAGTTATTAAACTTTGTTGACTTTTTAACTATTGTGATTTGGGGGTTTGTTTAGTTAGGCTTGCTTGATGATGTAAATTAATTGTTAACTATTGTGGGTAGGAGTCAGTTTAATGTAAATATTTATCATATTTGTAGTTATTCTCTTATCTATTAACAAAAAAAAAAAAAAAATACCATTATAATAGAGAAAGCTACAACATATACATTAAAATAAGACCCACACGCAAGTGAAAAAATTTAGCAATTGACTTTCTACTACGATGCAATAGTTCTAACCAATCCAACTCACCCTGTTGATTATGAAGGTAGGGATTGTGATATTATTTTGATTTTGTATTATAATTCTCTCAATATTAATTTTACTTATTTATATTTCACGTTATTATATTATATCATTTTTGTTTGTGATCAGTTCTACGTGTCATATTAAAACTCTTCACTCTTAATTTAAAATATTAAAGCATAATAAAATTTTTAAAAAAATTATAAGTTAAATTTCATGAAACTATTTTATGCTCAATTAAATTATTTATATAAATGTTCAATTTCATATTTTTATTCTAAAACTTAACTCATTATTATTATTACTAGATTGACTCTTAAATAATAGATAAAAAAAAATACATTATTATAAATGGAAAAAAATTTATTATCTTTAAAATTCTATTTTACATTTTTTTTTTATTTGCTTAGGTTTACACAATGATTTAAAAATGTCATGTTTCATTAAATAAGTTGCATGTGCCAACTTAAAGTTATGTAAATTTCACATCAATCTAACCCATTTTGAGGTTGTTTGGAGTATGCTATATAAGCACATTTTTTGTCTTTTTTTAAATCACACCATCTTTTTTATTTTTCTACATATTTTTTTTATAAAAAATTAAAAAGTGCACTTGTTTAATATTCATATTATCAAATTTTGGCATATTCATATTCTAGATTAAAAAAATAACCCTCATCTACTAATTTTGGAATTGTTTGGTTTATTTTTTGGATTTTTTTTTGAAAAATAAAAATTAATTCGATAAAAATAAATATTAAAAATATTTTTTTTAATTTTTAAAAATTATTTATGATCGAAAAGATAAAATTATGTACAAATGATAAGTATTTTTAATTTTTAAATTTTTTTTTACTAAATTAATGTTTAATTTTTAAAAAAATCTATATAAATTTTTTGAAAATCAAACTAAAGATGGCCTTTATGTAGGATGTTCTGACCCACATAAAAATTGGAGAAATTTGAAAAAAGTGGAGTGTAGTCGCAATAATTTCCAAATGATAGAAGTTTGAGTGATTAATACATAAAGTTTTACAATAAAGACTTTTCAATTGGGTTTGGTTTTAGTTTTTTTAATTTAATTTTTTAAAAATTAAATTTTTTATTTTTATTTTTATTTTTATTTTTAGTGAATATTTTAAAAATTTTGAGTAATTTTTTTATTTTTTTGATGTACCTTACTTAGATGTATTGAAATGGTGAAATATCTATGAAAAAATATTTTAAAAAATTAATAAATACACAAAAATATGAAAAATGTACTAAATTTATATATATATTTAATATTTTTGGTATATAGTGAATTTTGTAAAGATTTTTGTCATTTTTAAGTGTATTTATGTTAGGCGTGTCTGAAAATTAAAAAAATATTAAAAAAATTCAGTGAAAATAAAAAAAATACGAAAAACAAAAGTATAAAATTTTTGAAAAATGAATTTTGAAAACTGAAACCAAACCGAATGATTATTATTTTGAATTTTTTTTTTCTATTCTCTATTTATTATTATTATTATTATTTTTATTCACCCTAATAAAGTCACACCACTAAAAATGCTATAAAATCTACGCTAAAAATAAATAAATAAAAATTCGTAGCACATGGATGAGAATGAGGAAAGTATGTACGTCAAATGAAGTCGGTAGATATGGGTAATCTCAGACTACACTCGACACCATTCGATTCAAATAGTGTAAACCACTGGGCAAGTTTATTTTGGTCCAGGGCAGCACTGCATGGGCACCTCCTCCATTTTCACTGGTTAACTTCCTTGATGGTGAGCTGTGTTAGGGGCATTATTGTCCCTTTATCGAAAGAACCACCAATCAAATACTAGTGTAGCACCAGTTGATGTTGTTCCTGAACCACCCAATAACTTGACTAGTGTGAACAATTTGGGTGGGTGGGCTCCAGAAGTCATGTAATGACAACCACAACGGAATTTACGGTAGGTTGAGGGGACACGTGTTGTTGTCAGCTAAAGTCATTTTCATGTTACTATTATATAATTTATTTATTTTTTTACAATTTTTTTTTATTTGTTAATATTAATGTGATACTAATAAATCTTGTTGTAGATTTTAAAAGAAAAAATTGCAAATACTTGTAATTTCGCAAAATATTTATAAATTTATGAAAAAAAATTATAATTATAATTATTAAAATTGATAAAATTTACCACTGAGTTACATTTTTTTTTCTTTTTGAAAACATACATTAAAGAACAATTTTCTCATTCTAAAATATGAAAAATGTAATTTGACATTCAAATTCAAGTTTTTTATTTTTTATATTTATTAATATAAAATTAATAATATGCTAGTTAAACTTTATAATAATAAAATATATTAATTTAATGAATTAGGTAAATTACACTTTGTCTTTTTATATTTGATTATTTTCTCACTTTAATTCTTAATTTTTTTTTAATTTTTATTTTGACCATTTGTGTTTTAAATTTTTTTCAATTTACTTTCAATGTTTACTTATATTCAAAATTAAACAAAAAATAATACAATAATAACCATGTGGTATAAAAATATTCTATTTTATATGATACACATCTGATATAAACTCAAATCTCAATATCATAATATATTTTTTATATTATATAACAGTTAATGTGATATCTGTTATTTAATTTTAAATTAAAATTAACTTTAAAAATAAATTAAGAAAAAAGTTAGTAAGAAAACAAAATTAAGAACAGAAGTGAAAAATAATTACGGCTTCGTTTGGAAAGTGGGTTGAGTTTTTAGATTTTTTTGATTATTTTAGTCTGGGATTAAAAAGCTTAGTTTGGGAAGAACTTTTGACTTTTTAAATTTTTTTGTGAGAAAAAAAATGTAATAATTATGAATTAAATCTGATATTTTAACCTATTTTATTTTTTGTGACTATTTTAACCAAAAAATAATCTCAAAACCCACTTCCCAAACATAGGCGAAGAGTGGCAACCTGTAATTTATCCTAAAAATTATCCTACAATTTAGGGCGATTCACCACCCGAAATCATCGGGATTGAGAAAATGAACTAAACCATTTCAAGCCCAATCATGAGTCCACAGACGCCACTCACCTCGGATGAGTCCAATACCTCTCTCCTCTCACTAGTTTTCTTTAAACGGTTGGTGCACTCAAGCTCCCGAGTCATGAAAACTATCATTAGTGTGTTAGGATAAATTTTCAAGAGGTCATAATAATAGTTGAACTTAATTTTTTTTTAAAATTTTATTAAAAATAAGTTTTAATAAAATTATTATTAAAAATAATTTTTTGTGTCGATTTTTAACATATGTCACTAAAAATTAATAAGGGCGAATTACAGTAACAGTTCCTATAGTTTGAGGTTCATGTCAGTTTGGTCTTTGACTTTTCAATTATGACACATTTAACCCTGAATTTTAAATCTTGTTTCAAATAAGGATAATTGAAGATACCATTGTTTAATTTCAAAGGCAAAATCGTCAATTTGATAAAATATAAACTAATTTGACAAAAATAAATGTTAAAAAAATATTTTTGAATTTTTAAAAATTATTTCTAATCGTCAAAGATAAAATTATATAAAATTGATAAATCTTTTACACATTTATTTGCAAAATTAATTTTTATTATGTGTTTAGATGATGACCATGTAATGGGTGGTTGTTAGGATTATAATGTGTAATTGATATATTTAATATATGAAATATTTTTAGTTTTGGATTTTTGATTTAATGGATTAGTTTAATAATGATATTAAAGTTGTCGCCATATTTGAGTTTTGAAAAAATAGAAACTAATTTAATGAAAATAAAAACTACCCATTACATGGTCATCATCCAAATACATAATAAAAATTAATTTGATATAAATAAATATATAAATGTCTAAAAGATTTATCAATTTTACATAATTTATCTTTAGTGGGTAGAAATAATTTTTAAATATTCAAAAATATTTTTTGAACATTTATTTTTATCAAATTAGTTTATATTTTATCAAATTGACGATTTTGTCATTGAAATTAAGCAATAGTATATTCAATTGTCTTTATTTGGAACAACATTCAAAATTCAGGACTATATGTGTTACAATTGAAAAGTCAGGGACCAAAATGACACAAGTCCCAAATTATAGGGACCGTTAGTGTAATTTACCCAATTAATAATTAGTTACTTTTTTTTTGGTCACGATTTTTATAAATTATCGCTAAAATTTATAATTAGTGACTTTTTTTGTGAGAAATTTTTTAAATTGTAGCTAAAAATTAAAAATTATTGAATTTTTTTGTAATTTTTTTTAAACCATCACTAAAACTTAAAATTAGTGACATTAGTTTCCCTCAAATTCATAATCTTGAGGTGGTTTGGCAACCACCAAAATAAATTATTTATTGGCTTATTTGTAAGGTTCCGGTGTCCCACATCGAGAATGGAAGGGAAGTTCCTGAGTTATAAAAGTAAAAATCTAGACTCTTATATAGCATCAAGGCCTTTTCCCAAGTGGTGAAATCCCAGCAGAACTTCCCAGTTAAGCCTGCTTAGGTCAAAATAGTTTTAGGATGGGTGACCCACTGGAAAAAACAAATCCATACAGACATGGCCTAAAGCAGACAATATCGATGACATGTGAAGGGTTGAGGCGTTACATTATTTATTGTAAATTATCATATCTCCTATTTATTATTCTACATATATTTTTGTAAAAAGTTAAAAGATCACTAAATAAGTCGTACCTAAACCATCTCTTAATGGAGGGCTTCGTTTCAATGTGTGAGGTTCATTGCGATATTATTTTGATAATTCAAATTTGTTTATTATTTATAGTCTTTCATGTATATTACTCAAAAAAAAAAAAAAAAAAAAAAAAAAAATGATTTCTCAATCGCAACCTATTTAACTTACAGAAATTCTTGGTGTCTAGAATTGAGTTGTCTCGAATGGCTCGAATTTGTGTTCACCGGTCGACCGGCCGGATGACCACCCGGATGATTGGGTGAAACACTGGTTTACCGCGGTTGTCACCTTGTTGATCGCGGCTACCAGCCTTTTTGCCAGACAAACGGTAAAATGAAATTCGAACCATTCGAGGTAAGCTCAAATTCGAGGTATGTAGTATTGCTCTCTAACTTATTACATTTGTCTCCACACAAAAAATGACAAGTACTCTTTCTAAAATAGGCTATCTATTTTTTAGATGACAAACGCGATGAATTAAGTACGTTATGAATATCGAATCGACTTTAATTTTTTGTGTGAATGATATAGATAAAAAAATCTTACAAAATGAACTGTTTAAATTATAGAAACAAAATTAACAATGAGTTCTATTAGTCCAAGACAACACCCTCTAAGCCAGATCATCATGGATGAGAAGGAAGCCCAATCCATTATTAAAATAAAAAAAAATGCTAAACTAGCCCGAAAAGAATACTGTTTGTGTTTGCACCATAAAAAATTTCTATTGATAGTGATCTGTTAATTATGATCAAATCTTTATTGATCGTAACTTATCAATTATGACCAAATATAATCTCGTTGATTATGACTTTTCGATTATTGGTCTATCGATTAATACTATGAACCAGCTTTAAAGACTAACTATGGTCATGTTTCTTTATTTTATTTTATTATTATTGTTTGTTTTATTACAAAACATGTGACCACTCCCTTAATTACTTGGAGGTTTAGAAAGGTTGCAAAAGAAGTCGTGTAGATTGAGAGATGAATAACAAGTGGCAGCCTAAGATCAAAGATGGAGGTTTTTATAGGACACTCGGTATTCCTTTAATTCCTTGGAGATTAGGAAGATTAATGGGATGAAAAAGAAGTGGCAGCCTAAGATTAGAGATGGAGTTTTTTTGCAAATTGTAGGTTGTTAGTGGTGGTCATTGCCTGCAATCTATGAATACCACTCATGGTTAATGTAAAAAGATCTTCAACAACAACGACACTTGGCATCTTTAGCGTAGCTTTTATTATAGGAGTAGTTTCTCAATTTAGGAGTAATTGTAATTTAGTAGTTTGTATTTACATACTTTGAGAGTTTCTTAGAAATTGTCTTTGTTTACTCATTTTGTAACTGTCGATTTGTTCTAAAGAAATTTTTATACTTTCAAGATATTGAACTAATTACACAGTTACTTGAATTTTTTAAAATATGAAAAGATTGTATCGAGATTATAACGAGAGTATTCTTTTCAATTCAAATACTAATGGATACAAGCTATCCTGAAAAATGAGATCTTAAGCATCTATCACCCCTCATCAAATTGTTCATCAAATTTAATTTGATGAAAATTTTGACAAAAATGATATCTAATCCATTCATCAAACTTGTATAAAATCAAATTTTTACAAAAATATTTGATCAAATAAGGGATGAATCAAATCTTCAATTAAATTTTTAACAATCATCCTTCACTTAAATTTAAAATTATTAAAAGATGACAGATTGAAGTTTTTTTTTTTTTTTTTTTCCACCTAAATTGGTTAAAGTAGATTTTTGAAATAGGTCAAGTACTTGAAATAAAAATTAATGAAAACTGATTCTCATTGCACTGAGTATATTATTAATGAAAACTGATTCTCATTGAAGTGGAGTTATATTATTATTAATGGTAATGTTATATGTATTAATTAATTTATCAATTAGTATTATGATATTATTATTAACTTAATTTATTATACAAATTATAAATATCTAAAATTTTTAAAATGATATCAAATTATCTATTAATATATTAATTGATTAATATAGTATTATTTTATTACGAAACTTTGTTCTAAACTATTAAACAAATTTAATGACAAAAATAGTTAATGATAGCTACAATAGGAGATGCATTTAAAGCTCCTCAATTAATGTTGCAGCCAAAAAGAACTTTCATATCTATTTGGTAATTTGTTTGGGATCCCTAGCATCATTCTTTTAACAATAACAAAGTGAAATAATATTCAGCTTGCTTGTTTTCTCTTTTCAAAAAATACTTTTTAGAAAATTTTACTCTTTTATTTTCTGTGTTTTTTTATTTTTACTAATTTTTTTTTCATACTTTAAGCAATTTTTTTACTTTTTAGACACACCTAACATAAATACACCTAAAAAGTAAAAAAATTGTAAAAAAATTCTTTTAAAAATTCACTAAACACCAAAAATACAAAAAAAATACAAGAATTCAGTATATTTTTTTGTATTTCTATGTATTTATTAATTTTTTAAAATATTTTTTCACAAATTTTTTACTTTTTAGATACATCTAACTAAGGTGCATCTAAAAAAGTAAAAAAAAATGTTTAAAAGTTAAAAAATATTCACTAAAAACAAAAGAATACGAAAATCAAAAAACTCAATTTTCTAAAAACTTAATCCAGAAAACTCAAACCAAACACACTGAATAATAATATGAATTGTTTTGAAAACATTGTTAAAAGTTATTTTTTTATTTTAAAAAAAAATATATAAAAAATTTGAAAGATAATGTGATTTTTTTTAATATTCTAACTTTTAATCTATTTTAGATCACATTATCTCACATTTTTTGAACATTTTTTTCAAAAAAAGTCAAAAAAATTAGTTTTTAATCATTTTCTCAAAATATAAAAAGAATATCATAAAACAAAAATATCCCCAAAGTTGGAGACCCTCATAATCCTAAAATGATATGGACTAATCATATATTTTTATTTTCAGCAGTGATAGAGACCCAAGACCCCTACACCCCTACACATTGTGTGAGAGCGAGGGAGGAGAGAGATGAAAAAATAAATAAAAAATAATGAATGGTTACAAATTAATTAGAGGTTGCGGAGGTCACAAATTTTGGGAGTCTCAAGTATTATTATTATTATTTTTTTTTTTCATCCTCAATTTTTCATCCTGAATTAATTACAGATGAATAGAGATTGCGAAAGTTATATTTTTGTAGAGAAGCATAGCATTATTGATCATAAAAATTCATTCCCTATATTTGAATTAACTTTATAAAAGATATTTATTTCATAATATGCCACATATAATAAATATCCCATCTACTGTGTTATATAATCATTCTCTATTTATATCTAACATTGTCTTCACTCCTTCCTTTCAACCCTTATTTCAAACAGAGAGAAAGAGTTAAAAAAAGAAAAAAAAAAGAAAAAGAAAAAAAGTTGAGTTCTGAGATGAGGAATAGTAACCACGTGATCGGGCTACTGAACTTCCTAACTTTCCTCCTCTCAATCCCCATCCTGGGCGGCGGCATATGGCTGAGCAGCCGAGCCAACACGACCGACTGCCTCCGGTTCCTCCAGTGGCCGATCATCATCATCGGCGTGGCCATCATGGTCATCTCTCTAGCGGGCTTCGCCGGAGCCTGCTATCGCAACACTTTTCTCATGTATGTCTATTTGTGGGCCATGTTCCTCATAATCGTCGCACTACTCGGCTTCATCATCTTCGCTTACGTCGTCACGGACAAGGGCTCGGGCCGGACCGTGCCCGACCGCGCCTTTTCGGAGTACAGTTTGAACGATTATTCGGGCTGGTTGAAGGATCGCGTGACGAGTGACACCTATTGGGGGAAGATTAGATCGTGTATTAGGGACTCCAAAGTTTGTGGCAAGATGGCGATAGTCAATGGGGGTGTTCCTGAGTCTGCTGGTTCCTTCTACCTCAGAAAGCTCAACCCTATTCAGGTTTTATACCTTTTCTATTTTCTTTTTAATCTGTGTTTGGTTAGTTAGAAAATGAAAATGAAAATGAAAATGAAAATTAGCATATTTGTTTTTTTAAATAAACAGAATCGAATTCAAGTTCTCGTAAAATCATAATCGACTCTTCTTTGAGAGGACGAAGGAGTTGCTCGAGTGTTTGATATTAGAACTACCCAAGTATAATATTATATGTATCCTATCCCAAAAATATGTAACATTAATCCTAAATTAAATAATTTTATTATAAATTAACGTAATAAAAATGTTTAAAATTTTATATGAGCAAAAACTTGTGATTTTATTACGATTTTTTATTATATTAATTTGTGACGAGATTACCTATTTTATAATTGATATTATAAAATTTTGTAATAAAATTATATATTTTTATGATAAGATTGTATCAGTTGATGTTTCATTAGCGGGGTCCACTTGGATTAGGCATTAGATATTTTATTTATTATTTATTTTTATTTTTGATAGTAAGATATTTTCTTCTTTGTGGATTATTAAGGGTCCTCCCTTTTCTATAGCCAGGGAAGTGTTAAACAATTTGGTGGATGGTAACAAAACGACAGCGCTTTCGCCTTTTCCAAATTCCATGACAACCTCTTGAAACATTTAAAACTTCGAGTGGGTAAACCAGCCACAAGGGTATAAAACTTGTACTTATTGATTATTTGTGGACTTTTGGCCTTTTTTGGGGTTGGCATTTTTAGCGTGAATGGGTTTTGTTTGTTTGTTTGTTTAAACTACTGAGGAAGAACGTGTGACAAAGAAGGTTTTGAATTTTTTAAGCTGTGTTTAGTTCACGATTTAGAGAGAAATTTTTAAAAAAAACATAAATGTATAAAATTAAATGAAATATAAGTTTATATTTTATTTATTTATTTTTAAATATCATTTCAAATTTATGAACCAAACACAATTTTAGTAAATATTCTTTTGTTTTTCTTTCTCCTCTCACTTTCTATGAATGCACTAGTAATATTACAACTTAAATTAAGAGGTTGACTATTACAATTGAAATTAGAAGGGATGAAAGTTAGTTTTTGATAGGGTTTTAAATATCGGTTGTTATGTATTGTATCAAATTATCAATCATTATGTAATGAGATTTTGACTTTCTGATATTATTATTCATTGACATATTGATCGATATTGATACGTATCTTGATATCATTATTTAAAACATGTCGGTTTTATAAAATGCACGAGTTGTAAGGGTAAGCAACCCAAGTTATTATTATAATTGCCCTTTCTTTCCAAGGGTATATTATGCCATGCCGACATCATTTAATATGAATCTCCTCCATTCAAATATAAACTCTCTGACGAGCTTAGGTGGTTGTGCTCCATTGCTAGTTCACCCACTCCCGTTGCTTAGCGACTTCCTTCCCCATTACACTTAAAGAGTAGACTATATATATATATTGTATTTTGAATCCTAAAAAATAAAATATGTTTGTGAAATTTTGCCTTCAAAATGAGTGCGGAAGAGTAATTTTAGCACTAAAATTCTCCAAATAACTCCCTCCTATTTTTTCATTTTGTTATAGAAATACCATTCACTTTGGGAAAAGAATTTACAAAATGTGTTTACAATTTTAAGTTATTCATAAATTTAAACTTCATTCACCCATTTTAAATTTGAAACATTTTTCTAAATATTTTTTCCCAATCTAATTAAAATTACATAAGTGGGCTGATATTGTTTTTGGTGGGCCACGGAGAAAAAGCAATGTCCTATCTCCAACCTCTCTCCTTCCTACCAAACAAAAGAAAACCATTTCACTCTGCCCTTTTTTCTTTTCCACTTTCCACTCTACCAAACATAGCATCGATTAACCAACAGAATATTCAAGTGTTTATTTTTTTGGTTCCTCTTTTACGTTAAGTGTTAGTATTAAGTAGGGGTAGTTGGTGTATTACCAAGCATT
The DNA here is from genome assembly GCA_036172215.1 of Camellia granthamiana. Lineage (NCBI taxonomy): Eukaryota > Viridiplantae > Streptophyta > Magnoliopsida > Ericales > Theaceae > Camellia > Camellia granthamiana. Next base: position 33,859,311 of record CM069905.1, on the reverse strand, counting down.
ATGCTAATTGACTTCGTTATGGTCCACCAATGTGCTCCATACTCTTTTGTTTGTTCTTTATCAATTTTGTGGGCCTTTAAAATTGCGAGTTCGATTTCTCTCATGTTTAAATATGAAATTGAGAAAACTTGAGAGGCTTATTACGGGTTTTGTCTTGATAATTCGAACCATTTAAGGTCTTCCATGTATATTATCTATGAAAAAAAGCCGATCTAATAATCAAAATTTTTTTATTTTATTACTTTTATCTTTAACAAAATGGATGATCTATTTTTGGAGAATTTTACAATAAATGCATTCTTAGTTATTTCATTTTCTTATTTAGTTATGATTAATTTTCTTCTTTAGTTATGACATTATTTTGATATGTTTGGTTATGCCTCGTGCAGTATTTGGTTATGATTTTTTTTTAATTATAACTCAAAAAATATAGAATTATGTCATTTTTTTCTTTAACTACCATAGTCTTTCCCTTTTTGATCATTTGTTCTAAATCTTTGTATTTCTCTTTTCCAAAGGCATGATTTAACAGCTATGAAATCCACTCCATATTATGGTCACTTTGTTTTGAATTATAAAAAATAAAAATAAAATTGATCGGTCTGATAGTTTTCTATGAAAGTTTTATTTGGATAGCATTCCTCTATATTCTGAACAATTTTTTGTGTTTTTTTTTGGGGTTGAACTTAAACTTCTTGATTTGATCTGTGCCAGTCTGGATGTTGCAAGCCCCCAACAGAATGCGGGTATGTGTACACGAACGAGACGTACTGGACCACTGGAGTAGGAGGGGGAACCAATACCGATTGCACCACATGGAGCAACGACCAACAACAACTCTGCTACGACTGCAGCTCCTGCAAAGCCGGCGTGCTAGCCAGCGTCAAGAAGAGCTGGAGAAAGGTCTCCGTCATCAACATCATCATCCTAATCATCCTACTCATCGTTTATGTGGTCGCTTGTGTAGCGTTTAGGCATAATCGTAGGATCGACAATGATGAGCCCTATGGCGAGACTCGGATGGAGAAGGCACAACCTAGTAGGATACATTTTTAAGAAAGCTAAGATTTGAAGAATTTGTAATGATGTTTTGAAGGATTTGTCTGGATTAGGTTTGGGTGTACTTGTATTTGTATGTTTAGTTTTGGGGAAAAAAGGTTTGGGTGGATATGTCTTGTTGGTGGCATATTTTCATTTTATGAATCTTTAGAATTTTATGTATTGTATAGAACAAGAGGTCTGGGAAATGATCATATTTCAATTGCTGTTTTCATTTGTTTTGCATGAATTTTGAAAACATGCGTATACAATGCAGGTTGGACTATTTGATATGTGAACTAAGCTAACGGGCTAATGATAGATTTAATTAAAACTCGTTTAAAATATATTCAAAAGATAAAAAAAATAAGTCTAGATATACATACCTTGAAACTAACTAAATTGTTGAACAATTCAATAGTTGGACTCAAAATCAACTCTTTGCAGCCCCATGGATAGGATAGGTTCTTATTCTTGTGTTTTTGGGGGCACTGATGCAAGAGGGATAGGATGTTTTCAACTACCAAATGATGCACAATAGTTAGAAATATGATCGGAATTCAACTTGAGAGAATATTCAAGGCCCATTACGGGTATCTGAACTGTTTATTCTATAAGACTCTCAATCTATATTATCTATAAAAAAAAATTAAGTCAATATAATAATTGTAATTTTTTTAGTTATCGCGTTTGTCTTTAAAAAAATGAACGACAAATAGGTTTTTGAAATAGACAATCTATTTTTTTTTTTTTTATAAAAAAAAACAAACACAATAAAAAAAAAATTATAATTATCAAATCAATCTAATTTTTTTCATAAATAAATATATATAAAACTTTACCAAATAAATTATTCAAATAACTTACATCACCTAAAATTCTCTCAATTCAAGCACAACCTAGAAATTAAGGCACCTCATATAATATAACAATTGATAATGGGTAGTGTTGATCAACAGAAAAGTGCAAAGCCACTAAACCAAACAAAAAGTTTAAGCGAAAGAGAAGTGGCAAACAGAACGTGGCTCATGTCAAATGAGGCCTTGGTGTGGGGAACCATGCTCCCTCTCCAACAGACATCCACCATGCTCCTCTATTTTCTTAATTTTTTTAAATTTTTTGGGAGTACCTTTTCATAATAATGGTTGGTGTTTAATTAATTAACAATAATACTTTTCTCCCCTATATTCCATTTGAGTTTCATTATTGGCAAGTTTTATAATATATACTTCAAAACAATTTACACACCTTTTTGATTGACTCTTTCATGCGGATCAACTGATTTTGAGTTTTACTATCGAAAAAGGAAAGTGAACAAAATAAAATTTATAAATATGACTAGAAATTTCTCTTTCTTAAATTTCTATGTCTTCTGTTTTAATGCATTCTAAATCACTGAATCGTGTAAAAATCTTAAAATATATGCAAATAAAAATTAAAAATTAAAGCATAATCTGATGATTAAAAAAGCATATTAAAACAGAAGATCATGAATACATAAAACACCTATGGTTGAGTTGAGAGCTTTCACTGTTTTCACGTGCACATTTTAAAATTATTCAAAAGACTAAAGCAAGAATGAGGTATTCAATACCATTATAATGTAGTGTCACTATCTTATCTGTACTTTTTCTTTCTTGTTCTTCTCTCCTAATATGTCAGACAATGCAAAACCTTTGCATTGTAACTAAAAGCTATTCACACTTTTGGTACAAATGTTACTAATATACATGATGAATTTTCATATGATGAAGATGAAAAAAGCAATGATGATTCAAATTATAACATCAGACTTTTATAGAATAGATTTGCAATGATATATGATCAACAAGTTTCCAGTTCTACAAGTAGTTAGCGACATATCCGTAGTGATAAAATAAAAGTATCCAACAACGAGCAATTAATTGATGATTACTTTATTGAGGATCCCATTTATTCAACCTACATCTTTCAAAAACACTTGCGAATGAATTGCCGTTGGTTTCTTGCTATTCTGATTTCTTGATCAAGAGAAACACTTGAGATTAGATAGGTGAATAATGTACACCCAAAAGAAAAAGGCGAGATGAAATGAATATGTATTCAAGACCAAATAGGTAAACAGGTAACAAAATTAGCCAATTGTTGTTTCCTTTTCCTTAAAAAAATAAATAAAAATCTAATTAGCTTGTGGGTTAAACAAATTGATTATTTTTTTCCCGACCCAACAAAACTTCTGCTTTTCAAAATTCAACACGCATAAGAAAAGAAAATCAGTTAGATACTATGAACATGAAGAATACAAATGCTACTTAAAAATGAGAAAGTTCCCTTAAGAGGCTTTACCACCACCAATTCAATATTCTAATCTCCACATATAACAGGAACTAAAGCTTTCATTAGGCTAACTTAACCATATAAACAATTTAAAATAGTACAAAATGGACAAAATTTGAATTCTATTCTTACTTGGTTCCGTTTTGAACAACTGCTTTATTCTCGCGGCTTTGCTCTGCATTCCACCTAGTGATCACGCGCTCTTCAACACTGTAACTCTCCAAACATGAAGGAGAAACAGCACCGACACTATTTGTATCAATGTGAAGTACTAATAATGTGTTGACAACAATGCCATGCAATCAAAGCGTGCAGTGAAAATCAGACCAAACTCTCAACTGACCATTTGTGTTACCATCCCCTTTCCGACAAAACAATCACAGCACATTCAGAATTACTGAGATCCCGATCTCACCACCTAATTTCTCATACGAAGATACGAATAAGCCTTGAATGAAACAGGAAATGTTTATCTCTCGGACTACATGTGATTCCATGGTTCCTCATAATATTTGGTACATTCATCTTTGCACACAATCTTGAGACATCTTAGATAATAGCAGAGGTAAAAGACTTCCTCCATATTGAGATGAAACCAGTGGTTTTCATTATGGGCTGTGACAACAGGTCGACCAAAGCATGCCCGGTTGAAAAGTTCAGTTTGTGCTGTTTCCTCTTCAAGAAGTACTGCATCTTGGGAGTAGTCCATGAGAATCGGTTTGGATTAGAGTGGATTGAAGCTGAGAGACTATTTTTGACATGGGATCAGCAAGAGCTTTAGCTTCTGATCCCTTTCCCTTCCACCGTGGCCCCATTAAATACTTCAAAAAAATAAAATAAGGAAGTCAATGGGAAGTCTATTAACAAAAGTATTTTTCCACTTGTAGACAGTATCCTAGAAGAAAAAAAATGATAAATAGTCTAATGGTGCCATGCCAAACAATGTTCAATAGCTTTGAATAAACAACTAATGAATCGTTTCGTGACAGTTCCATCTATGGCCTTATTACAAAAGACTAGGCGATCTCGTAGTTCCTACAGGATGGAGATGATGGGGTTGGTCCATGCCCCCATAATAGTTATAGATACAATTCCACAGTTTAAAAGAACATTTTAGAAGATGAAATTTGCCAAATACATAAAATATTGCGAGCAAGATTTTCAAATGTTACTGAAATTCTACATGCCTAGCGAACTCTGTGCTTGCATTCTCAATCTTTCTTTTAGAGTCAATACCATTTATGATTCTTCTAAGGATTTACAATCAAATTCAATACACGTCCATAAATTTAAGTTTTCTCTTCAAATCAGCAAAACATGAAAGGCATCCCTCACATTAATGGGAATTCTTCTTCAAAAATATTCCAATTCAACGAAAAGCTAACCAAATAAACACAATGAAATTTTCTCAAGCTTTGGGATTATGCGAAGATTATTAACTCCCATAGGGCATGTTCGGCTGCATCATGAAAGGTACTTTTCCCATTATGCCTTAGAAAGCATATGAGAAAGCCTTATTTTCTTCTTCATACAACTTTATCTTTGCTTGAATGCATTTTAGGCACGACTGGGGAGTGCATATAAAGGAACAGAATAAATAAAACCTTAAAATGAAACTCAGGCACAACCCAAACAAAACAAAAATCAGATTTGGATATTCTGAAGGCTATTGATGCAGAACAGTGCTCATTATTTAAAAACCCCACACATTATTTTGGATGTAAAGTATTTTACACAGCAAAATATTTCTAATGTAAAACTTTTGATGCATACTATATGTATTTATTTTCTAGTGTTTGGTAATGGGTACTAATTGGGCCTTTTTTTTTTTTTGGTTTGGATGCAATCGATGAAACATTTTCGACAGAAAGATTTCTAGAAATTCGTTACAAAAACAAGAAAAAATATAAAGAAGAAGAAGTCTACAAATATGATCAAAACTTTGATGCCACGTGTAATTGATATCAAAACAGTTGTTACCTAAAAAACTCCAAAATATTTTTTTAAAGAGCCTAACACCCATGATAAGCTTGTTTCTTAGGATAGTGTGTTTAACAAATTATTGTTTGGCATGTTTTGCAACTTTAACAGATTCTATGGAGAGTAGTGCAATGCAGGGACAAGTTAACCAAATACCAAGTTGTTCTGCACAAGGTGGGCTTGCTTGCGGTACCACCAAATTGTAATTCTATAACTCCATGAAATACCCGTTACGAAGGCTGCGTTTGGGAAGGTGATATTTTAGCCAAAAAGTCAATTACAAAAAAAATCAAAAAAATCAAAAAACCAAAAAGTCAAAGATTCTTTCATTCTTTACACGTTTTACACTAATTTTATTTTCTTTATAAAAAATCAAAAAGTCATGCTCAAACCTTTTCTATAGGTTCACCTCATCTTTTAGCCAAAAAAAAACTAAAAAAAACACTTTCCAAACCAACAATTAAGCTTGAGACACTCACAAGTGTAACAGCTCATACAAGCATTTCATCAAACAACGTATGAGAATGCTTATCAAACCCATTTCCACACACCATAAAGCTAGTTCGTAAATGGGTTGTTCATACTTTCTTGAAGGGTTTTGGTGGTCAAATAAAAATTACAACAAAGGAGTTTGTGTGCGTGTGTAGAACAAATGTAGAAATGTCCATAAAATATAAAAAAATAACCCAATTAAACAATCAGGAATTGGGAGAACATACTGTGATTGGCACTGGGAAACAGGACAACAAAGCAACAAGGAGGACTTAGTTTTGGAAAATGCTATGCACCCCAAATAATTTATCAAATTTTCTATTAAACTTGAGTGCGAGACTCACACAAACTCACATGTCACATGTGTGCGATGTGAGTCACACACCATGTGAAATATTTAAATCCCTCAGTTTTTTGCTACACTAATGCTGCATTTAGTTGGGGGATTTGAAGAGGGATTTGGAAAGGGAAATGAAAAAGATAGGTAAAGTGTGAATAAAACATGCCTATATTACACCTAATTTCACACACCTTTTCCCTTTTCTTTTTCAAATTCCTCTCTAAATCCCCCAACCAAACACAGCGTAAGCGATAAAAAGAGATGATCTCCTTGCAGAGAGAGAGAGAGAAAGAGTCTAAACTATTTACATTTTTGTCTATCTTCACAACACATTCCCACCCCACACACACATTTTAGTTGGGGTAGTTTTTTTATTTTTTTATTTTTTTTATCGGGTGTTTGGGGTAGTTTCCAAACGACTCTACAAATTTTAAAATACACGTAAAGCACCCCCTATATGGATAGGTCAAGTTTGGCATCTATTAAATAATACAAAAAGTTAAAAAGTCACTATCCTATTTAAGTCACATCATCTTATTTAAATCACATCACCTCTCTAACACATCACATCAAACCCAACCCAAACTCAACCCATATAAACCAATAAGTCAAAAAGTGTACTTTTTTAGAACATCCCAAACCAACTCGTTCATAGGCATAACTCAAAAGAATTGATTGCATCTAAGGAGAGTTTATTTAGGATAAATTACCATCACCTTCTTTGAAATTTAAAAAATATATAGTTAATTTCACATTTTTTTGATATAATTACATTATACTCTTTGGAGATTTTAATTCATATAGCATTTAGATCTTTTTTATTGATAATTCATGTGTCTTGTGGATGAAATAATAATGCTATCATCTCCTTCATACTAAAATATATATTTATCGTTGTTTATTTTAATATCTACTCAACGTTTGCAGTAGTTTTGGACATGTTATTTGGTGGTTTAGAAACAGTATTTCATGCTATTCATTACGTGATACTTGTCTAATTGTCTCTTAAAATTCTAATAAAAAGTATTGAATTTGAAAATTTCAGCCAATAATGTGAAGTTGAAAAACATGTGAAGTTGTCTAAATACCGCTCATTTTAACTTTATTATCAGAAATCAATATAATTATGTCAAATTTATGAGATTAATTGTATTTTTATGAGATAGTCCATTTATTGAAAAAAAAACTAATTTTCTTCTTGTTCTTGTTTATTAGTGTATATTTTAGGCTAGACTATCGAAAAAAAGTATTGTTCTTATTATTGTTGTTTATTGGGGAAATTGTTGTCCGTAAAAGTTTATCATTAAGACTTTGTTTGTTTTGACATAAAGTATTTTTACTCATTTTTTGTTGTTTGGTTGAACAAAAACTAAATAAAATATTTTTTTAAAGAAAATATTTTTGTATCATTTTTTCAAAAATGTCTTTCTTTTAAAAATTTCGTAAGTCAATTTTTACAAAATTTCGTAAGGTAATAAAATATTTTTGTTTTAAGCATCAACCAAAGGCAAAAAAATGAAAAAAAGAATATTTTTTCTATGTAAAATTAACTTATAAGAAAAATATTTTTTGTGTAAAATATTTTACGTCGAAACAAATGCAGTCTAATTTCAAAATAATTTTTTAAACAACCACGGGATTGAAAACTCCCCTTGTTTATTTTATTTTAGGCTAGACTATTGGAAAAAAAAAATTGTATATTTTTTCTTGTTCTTGTTTGTTGATGTATATTTTAGGGCAGACTCTTTCTATTATTGTACAAGAAATTCGCCGGGGAATAAGAATATTCAATATTTACTTGTTTGTCGGAAAAAATTAAAACGAATCAGTATCGTTGGTTTAGAAATAGACATCATTGTATAATAATATAGAGTATTTATAGAGATAGTGATTCAATCATGATTCAAAGGGAAATCCATATTGATCGGATCGAATAAAACACGTACGTCACTAACTAACCGGTCTTTTGGATTGTGTTATTTGAAAACAAAAGAAAATAAGATAAATTACAAATATATTGCTTAAAATGTGAATAGTCATTTATAATTTAAAAAATTATAAATACTTTCTTTATTAGAATTTTTTTATTTAATATATAATTAAATAAAAAATAAAATTCATAACTGCTTTATATGAAAATAAAATTACTTAAATTATTAATTAAAATAAATTTCTGATATTATTAAAATTGTTAATTGACTTGATAATTTATTAATAAAATGATTTATTTGTTATAGAATTAGAATTTTTAGGGGGGCTAGATGTAATTTTTAGAACTAAAGGGAGTAATTTGTGTTTTAAGTAAATTTTAGAGAGGGTATTTGTAATTTACCCAAGAAAATAAAAACAAAAGAAACGGTTTGCTCGAAAGACTTATTTTTCAGAGAAATTATTTAAAAAAAATTTACAATTTGATTATCGTAATAAAAAAAAATTATTGGACTTTAATTTTTTTAATTTAAATTCTATTTTTTTGATTTATTCTCAATCTCTTATTTTTGTTAAATAAAATTGTTGAAAAAATAGTATTTTAATCATTAAACTCAACAAAAAATGATATTTAAGTTATTAAACTCAACAAAAAAATATTTTAGTCTAAAATACTCTTTTTATTGAGTGTAAAGATTAAAATACTATTTTTTTTTTGTTGATTTTACTTAACAGAAATAGACTAATGGTTTATATTGAAAACAAATTAAAATATTAGAGTTTAAATTGATAAAATTAAAAACTTAGAATTTATTTTGTCATAAAGGCTAAACCATGAGTTTTTTTTTTTTAATATTTAAAGTAATAATTTGCTTCAATTTTTTCATGGATAATATATATACAAAATTTTACAAAATAAACAATTCAGATTATCGAAATGGAACATTTGATGGCCCTCTTGAGTCTCTCAAATTCAAATTTAAATATGGGAGAAGCTCAACTCATAAAGAAAATGTTTAAAATATCTTTCAAAGTCGTTGGTATTCAAAAAAGTATATGTTAGGCTTATTTATTTTGATAATATATTTAATTATATTTTAATTTATTTGAAAGAGAAAAATAGAATAAAATTTATTTTAATGATTTATTTGAAAGAGAAAAATATAATCAGAATTTATTTTGATGATTTATTTGAAAGAGAAAAATAGAATTAACATTTATTTTGATGATTTTATGTTTTAATAAAATAAAAATTTATTTTGTCCCATTATTTCTCACCTAAACCTTTATCCTAAATGTTGTTAGAATTTATTTAATATTTGATTAAATCAGAAGTTCAAACAGCCCAAAACAAAGGTTCAAACAACCTAGCACAGTAGCAGGCCAAAAAGTTCAAAAGGTTCAAGTGAAAGATATTCAAATTAGTAATGATGGAAGTACAACGGCTATAAACGGCTGTAAAGGTTCAAAAGGCCAAAAGGTTCAAGTGGAAGATATTCAAATTTGTAATGATGGAGTGGAAGATATTCAAAATTGGTAATGATGGAAGTACAACGGCTATAAACGGTTATAAATTCAAATGACTACAACGGCTATAAACGGCTATAAATTCAAATGAATACAACGGTTATAAACGGCTATAATTTTCATTATATATACCAAAACCTCTAATGTAAACATGTTAACAAAAAAAAACCTGAAAATATTCTTTAATCTATAATCACTCACATCTATTCTCAGAAATTATACACTGAGCCTTATAGCTTTATGCCCATCTTTCCTGTGTGAGATTGTAGACATCCCATTTTTGACCGTCCTCAAGACTTGGACGTCACCGTTTGAACGCTCGGTGATCTTCCTTGATTGTGTTCGTTTGGGGTTCCCGGAGGTCTCGGCTACGCGCCTTGCCTCAGGACCCCCGAATTCGACTGTTTTGTGTCTGGTTTTGCATCAAACACTTGTTTGTTGCCTTGGAGGGGCAGGGAATACCTTGTGAGGCATCCCCACACATCACCGGCCGTGGCTAGAGGCCACCGGCCAGGGTTTTATGCCATCGGCAATGTATGTTGCCGGTCGGCAGTAAATTTTGTCAAAATGACATCTTTGGCCGGCCGACTACTGTGCATCTGCTTTTGCAGATATTTTAGCACAGCTGTCTTGCATTTGCTTCCCCTCCATACACGTGTATGGAGGGATGGCCCTCTTGTTAGCTTACCTTGTAAGCTTTACAAGAGTGGCTCCTCTATAAGAGAAGGCCTTCTCTCCCTTGTCCTAAGGTTGGAGAGAAGTTAGAGAAGAGAGTGAGAGGGCTCTGGTTTTAGGATTTAAATTAGTGTATCTAACCTATATCTATATCTCTCCCTCTCTTACCATTGTGTGTGTTTTAGGCTTAGTTTTGTGCATAAACACCTACCATCACACCATCCTCTTGGAATTGAGGTTCTTGAGGCTTGTTTTTGGAGCTTTGAAGCTGGTTTGAGCTCAAGGAAGGTGCTGGTCCACCATTTGTGAAGAGGTCAACAAGGGTAAGACACTAGCCCCTTTTTACCCCACTTTTGCATTGTATTTTTGACCATCTTAGAACTGTTTTTAAGCTTAGTGTTTAATACATAAAAGTTCTGTTTTTGGGCCCTCTAAATAGTTTGTTTAGAGTGTTTTGTGGTTTGGAGGTGTTTGACCCCTCTTAAGCCTTGAGAGGCCCCCTTTTTGTGCTATTTTGAGTGAGCTCTGAGATTTTGGTGCTTGGGCCTCCTCACCACTGAAATATTGAGGGATTTCAGTGGTAAGGATGGTGCCTTGAAGTCCCAAGAAGGAGAGGGCCACCCCCTCTCCTTATTGTCCTTGAAAAGGGCCATTTTTGCCTCTTTAATGAGCACCTAGCTAAGCCTTATGTTGACCATGCCTTGGCTGTCATTTATGCTTATTTTGCCATGAAATAGCATTGTTGTATGTTGGTTTTGGTACACCATGCTTGTGTAGCATACATGCCATGTAATGCCTTGTTGTTACCTTAATATGCCTTAGGTTGTAAACCATTGTTCTAGCATGTTTTAGGCTTGGCTTTGTGAAGTTTTTGTGCTTGTTTTGCTATGTTTGAGGTCTGTCCTTAGTTGTTTGGGTCGACTTTGGCATGCTTAGTATAGCCTCTTTGCATTATTGGCTAGTTAGCCTTAAGTGTATGAATGTATAGCATGCATCCTTGCTTCATTTCAGTTGGTTGGGACCATTTTCCATGTTATTTCAGTCCCTTTAGCATGCTTGTATGCTTGCCTTGGATGCCTCTTTGAAGCTTTAAAAGCTTGTCTTGCATGCTTCATGTTTTGGCCATTGTGCATGCTTTTGAATTCAAGCCATTTAGATGCTATCTAAGTGGTCTTTTAGGCTTTGTTTTATGTGCTAAAACTCTGTTTTGGGTCATTTAATTCATGCCTTGTTTGGTCTTGCTAAGTATGGTCCAATTCCCTTTTAGCTTGCTTTGAATTTTGGGCCTTGTTTGCATGCCTTGTTTACCTTGTTAAATTGGTTTAGCACCTTTTGTAACATGAATTTCAAAGTTTGATTTGCATGCTAATTGTCCATGTTATGCTCCTTTCAAGTGTGCATAAGAGTTGCTTGTTTAATGCCTAAGTGTTGGTCCAACTTACTTGCATGCTTGTATGTGTGTTTGGTCCCAATTCCTTGGCATTTGGCCACTGTTTTAGGCCTAATTAGAGCTGCCTAAACCATGTTTAAGTCCCCCTCTTTGCTTGGTTTGCATGCTCATCTTGTATGCTTGTTTGCATATTCGTATGTACACATTGCATTGCCTATGTTGCATGCTAGCTAATATGTTTAGGATTGCATTGCATCAATGTGTATGCTTGGCCTCTTGAAGTGAATGTGATAAAGGTTGGCCCTCCTATGTGATTATGTGCATTGCATCACATTTGAAATGAAAGATGCACACTTGGTTCTCTTGGGCCATCACGCATTAAAATGCGCGATTGGTGGTCCGAGAACCAAGGACCATGCCCCTTTGAGTTGTACACATGATAAGGAGCTTGGTTGGTGCATACAATGTTTGGATTACATTGCCATGCAAGGTTCTGTCCTCTGCTGCTGTCAAACAGGTTCTGCAGGAACTTTCTGCCGATCGACTTCACAAAGTGCCGACCGGCAATCCATAGATGGCCGATGCATCTATTTTGTGCCGATGAACATCAAATCACAGCCGATGAAAATTCTACCCAGCCGGTAGTGATCCCCGACATCCAGTGAGCACATTCTGAGATTTTGGCAGTCTCCAAAGAGGCAGAGCAGGGAAAACAGAGGCAGTCTACGCATGGCAGTGGACTTCCGAGCAAGACCCGAGCATGCGTGCATTGAGCCCTCTTCCCGAGGCCCTTTTTCTTGCTTTCTTAACTTAATTAATTTGCTTAATTAATTTAGTTGGTCTGTAATAATCAATTAGCTAGGATAGTTAATTCATTATTTGAATTGTATTATTCTTTTGGTCCCTCCGAGCGAGGGCGAATTTGTAATAAGTGTGGGTGTGTGTGTGTATGTCTTCCAACCCCCACTTCTTTCTCCCTTTTACTTACCTGCTTTCGACGGTTAGTATTAGGACATATTTATTTTAGCATACCTTATGCTATGCATGCGCGCACCCATGCATTTGTCCTGCATGCACCAGGCTCGGTACATCATGCTAACTGCATTTGTACTTCAATTCCAAATTGAATACGTGCATCAATTGATTGCATTTCATATGTCATGTTTAGGATTAGCTGAGCCTAACCTAATTGCACCCTGCATGTGTTGCATTAGTCAATTTAACATGAACTAGGACCATGCATTTTTGCTAACTAGTTCACTGTTTTGGCACGGAGTACGATGTAAGTATTTTTATGCTTTAGCATATCGCATGCGTGTGAATGTTAACATAATAGCATGCTTACCATGTGGCTAGATGCTTATGTGCTATAAACTGCCTGAATGCCTGTGGGTGAAGGTTGGATTGTTTGAGTTGGAACAACTCGTTGAAATCCGTGTTTTAGCCTACTTGCGAGTAGCAAATTTCAAAACATTTCCAAGCAAACGGACATGCAATGTTTTGTTCCAATTTAGGCGATTTGGTCTATACTTGTTTGCTGTGCGCATAACATAGTAATTCTAGGCTAATAACTGGAATGAGAGCACATAACGTTTTCAAAAATGGATATCACGGTTAGTAGAGGCCGGTCTTCGGACCGGGCGAGAGGGGGTGCTCATAGCTGACCTTCCCCAATCGTACCCAAGTTCCCGAGCCGAGGCAATTTTGGTGATGACGGACACGTGGCCTTTGGCACTGAGTCAGGGTTTCCTAAATTTCCCCATTAAAAAAAATATTTAGGTGGCGACTCTGTATCTGACAAAGCAGTCCATGTTTGGCACTTCTTTCAAAATCTGTTTTCTCAAAATGATTTGCCGGATTTGGACTCTTTGGTTCAGATTAAGAACCGTGACAATTTGAGTCCGAACTGTAGTAGACGCACAAACGAACAGAACGGGACTCATCCTCCCGGGGCGTTCGGGGACCTATCTACAGTTTCTGGCGACTCCACTGGGGATATTTAGAGAGCTTGACTCGAACTCGTGATATCCTGTTTTGACTACACTTATGTGTTTCTTTGCATTGCATGTGCATTGGTGCGCCTAGGACACCGTGTTGGCCATCTGCTATTCCTGAGCGGTTTGCTGGAGGCTTGTCTTGTCAAGGCATGACCATAAGGCTGACCGGTTGCGGGCTCTGCCAGTATGGGAACACAAACCCCGGTTTTACCGGGGCACCCTTTTGACCATTCGACCTAGTACATGTTCGGAATCCATAGTGACCATTCCAAGCTAGGACAGGTTGCTTACCCGATCATAGGTTGTTTGAAACTGCTGCGTGTGTAGTGAAACCCTAGCTCCTGACAAAATAGGATAGGGAAACCCTACCCCAACATAGGGGTATATTGGCTCTCTTTTACATGCTATGTGCTTTTAAAGTGTATCTCTACAGGGAATGCACATATCAGTTTGCAAAATGGAGTATCAAGCCTGAGAGCATCAGTATCAGTTTGCGAGAATCAGTTATATCTGAGGGTATCCAATTCAGTGTCTTGGGACAGTGATTTCTGGGGAACAGTGATCAGTAGTAGAGTACAGTTGTTCGGGGCTGCACCCGTGTTTGATCTGTTTGAGCTGAAATGCTGCTTGTTTTTCCTTTCAGTTCAGAGAGTTCCAGAATAGTCAATATTCCCCCTTGCCGAGGCAAGATCTACGATGACGCAGAATTCAGAAGAGATCGTGGTTATGACAGCCGCGTTAGATCAAGGAATCACCCTGCAAAGTGAGACCACTGTTGACATGCCACATCCACCCAGATCGCCGGTTGCGCACCCGGTCTGGGCCCCCCAGCTATATCAGGCTCGCGAGCCTACTACGTTTGAACTAATGGGGATGATAGGTGACCTCCAGAGGACCGTGGCGGATCTCGCTTACGGGATGTCAGCTTCGCCACCAGCCGCACCATATGCCGGGGGTTTTGTACCCCAGGAGCCCCCGCTGTTGGGACGGATTGTGATTGAGCTCAGCCAACCGGAGATGGCCTCCAGCTATGGCAATGATGTACCAGCGCCAACCCAAATCCTAGATCAGGCTGAGGCCAGAGGAAAAGACAAAGTGAAGGCAGATGCCGATCCTAGTGAACAGCTGCTGTGGGCAGTCAAGGCTTTGAAAGCCGGGGGGATGAACAAGCAACAGATATCTGTAGTTGTGACAAAAGCTGTGGAGGATGCTTTCCCAGGGTAGTTCCAGTCAGCCAGAAAACCGGGATAGGCCCCGTCATGCCAGGACAGTTCCTCCCACTCCCAATCTTGCACCTGGGAAATATCAGAAAGTCAAGCCGGCACCTGCCGACCCTTTCGCTAGTGCATCTAGTAGGAATAATCAGGCTCCAAAGTACCTGCCCCGAGGGCGCAGGGTCTTTCACGAACTCTATATGCCGTTGTCAAAGGCACTTCAGATTCTGGCCGAAAGGGGGCATCTTAAACCTCTCGAGCCTAGGCCTCTCCCTAACCCCCTTCCAGCAGGCCATGATGCTACCCAGTACTGCGCGTACCATCAGCAAACTGGCCACCCTACTGACAACTGCTTCCGCCTCCGTCATGAGGTGCAGGATTTGATTGACAACGAGGTTATCCTCCAGCCCACCTCAGCCAAGTCCGTTACTGCTCAGTTATTGGATTTTGAGGACACAGATACTGCGAGTGCGTAATCGGGAAGTGAACCATCTGCGAGCGGCGCCCAGTGTTTTTAATGTGGCGTCTGGCATGCATTTTTGAGCATCTGTGAATGCTAGTTTTGTAAATTTTGGCTTGGGTGTCGAGTCAGTCTTTTGTTTTGTTTTGAGTCTGTCTCATTGTCTTGAGTCAGTCCTTTTGCTTACGGGTTTGTCTTGTTGTAGCAAATTTCAAAACATTTCCAAAAAAATCGCCCCACAAAAGAACCCCATAAATGAGAGAAAACAAAACATCACCACCCACACAACCCCACGCCCGTAATGTGAACAACACAACCCCTCCAACAAGGAAATGAAACACTAATCAACAAAAATTGAATACAAAATTAAAGGACAAGGGAAACTTACCACACAAAAAACCAGAGCAGTTGAAACCTCACAAGAAAAACAACCCCATACACAAGGCCCATCAATGAGACAAAACAAAATCTCACCCCATACACAACCCCACAGCCGTAATGTTACCACCAGCACCCCTCTCAAAAGGAACCCCATCAATGAGACACAACAAAACATCACCCCACACACAAACCCACACCCGTAATGTTAACAACACCAACCCTTCCCCAAGGAAATAAAACACTAATCAACAAAAATTGAATAGAAAATTAAAGGACAATGAAAACTTACCACACAAAAAACCAGAGCAATTGAAACCTCTTACACGATGTTGGAACGGCAATGAAAATGACAAACCGAGAACTCCAGAGATCCAAAATAATCGAAATTACAGTCCTTCGAAATAAAAAAACACCAGACGACCATAATAACATCATCATCAACACCAACTAATCAGTCCAACAAAATCCCACAAAATTAGCACCGTATGTAACATACCTTATCTCCACAAAGGCAACATCACCAAAAAAATTCAAAAAAAATCACTTACAAGGGCAATCAAGTAAACTCCAAAACCCCAAACAATATACCAAAAATAAAAAGGACTAATTGGATTGCAAGAAAAGTTCTAGGACCAAATGGTACAACTTTCTCCCAAATGGGATTTATGGGTAATTTTTCCTAATTTTATTTTGTTTGTATTTTTGTTAATCTAATAATTGGAAAGTATTTATTAAATGGATAGATTGGATATGTTTGAATTGGTGGACAAATGGTTAATTCAATATTTTTACATAAATTAGTGACTATACTAAAAAGTGGCTCAAATTTGAGTGTGCTAAACCGATTAAACCACATCACATCGAATTTCAATTGGTGTTATTTGATGGGAGAAGTTGTCTGTACCAGTATTTAAAATAATAAAACAAACATTATTAATTCAGTAATTTTTTTTACCTAAATTCTAACTATACCAAACTAATTACATCCCTATGAGCATAACCTTTTTCTTAGTTCACATCACTTATTGGATAAGCAAAGGAGAGGAAACGAGGAAAAATGAATGAAATAGAAGGAAATTTACTTATCTTATTTTTCGTTTGAATCTCACTGGGAGAAATTAAGAAAAATAAACAAAATTAAGTAATTACTAATTTAAATAATATCAAAATGGTATTTTAAATATAGAAAAAATAAAAAAGTGACACTTATGAAAGATGAATTTAATAATATAACATAATTTTTTTTTTTTAAAAAAATGACACTTATGAAAGTTGAATTTAATAATATAACATAAAATAGTTATTTTCTTTTACGGGTGTAACCAAATAAAATAAGAGAAAATTTATTTTTACTTGTGTGAAATTTATTTTTACTTGTGTGATCATTATTTCTTTCTCTTGTAGGCTCCCAAACAAAGTGTAACCAAATAATTTTTTTTTATTAATGAAAAAGGAAGCTCCGTTAGAGTATTATAACTTCTGTCGGCCTTAATTTCGGGATAATTAGTTGACAATTAGATTTAACTCAACTTAAAAAAAGAGACCCCCACTAAGATAACAATCGGTTCTAGACCCACTCCACAACAAGGAACATAGAATTTTACGATAAGAATATAACGTATTGTGCAAAGACTTATGTGCATCCGAATGTGAAACCCAGACAACTTGAATAGAAAAGATCCGAAATACCATTGGACCACCACCCCCAGTGGTTCACAGTCACTCTGATAGCATTCGAGCATCCAAATAAAGAGAATAGCTTATTTTCATATCACATTTATTCATAATTCTCAATATTTCATTTTATGAGCTGACAATAATAATTCAAATTATTGACTTAATAAATCTCACAATGAGTACTATTTATACAAAAAAATTAATTTTATCAAATATCAATGAATTTTGTAAAATAAATAGTTTATATTTAAATTCATAATTGTCGTTTATTTAAAAAAATAAAATATAATTTATTTATGTGTCTAGTGATGTAGGATGAAACTAAATTTTGCACAATTAATATTTAATTTTAAATTTATAAAAATAAACAATTCGAATCATCGTGATGCCACGATATGACCACAAAATAATATAAATGAATATAAGAATCAAAGGTGAGCCGGACATCCGTAACAACTATGCAAATTGGCAAAACCCCTAATGTATTTAGTCACTATTTAGCATTCTCAATATTAACACACTTTTTAATTTTTTTTTGGTCATTTTTAAGTTATATTATTTTTTTATTTTTTATATATATATTTTTTTTTATAAAAAATCAAAAATTATATTTATTTAGGCACTGTTTTTTTTTTTTTTTTTTTTTTTCACCTATACATTCTATCTTCAAGATCTGCTGTTGAGAGTTGATCATAAAAATCGTCCCCATTATGTGGTTCATTCTCCCATTGGTTACCTTCTTCTTCCATTACTGGTGAATCATGAGAGACACTATGCTGATAGTTAGGGTACCGACTTTCATCAACAAATGCTTCTTTGCTGAAGGAAAAACCTGGAATGACTAAGTTACAGTATATCTTCTGATTTCTATCTTCGTAGACGGTATTACCATAGCTTCCATTATATGCTAATAGAGGATTACTAGCAAATTTCCTCAATTTATTGAGCTGATCTCTGAGTGAAAATTTTCTGCATGGTCAGGGTCTCCGATTGAGAAGTCCCGGGTATCTTGGAAATATTGAAGTTCCTTTGAGGTACATTTTATACTTAGTTGGAATGCACCTTATTCCTTTTCATTCTGGTAGCTTGCTATCAATTAATACTTCTACAAATGGGTGACGCTCTTCTATTACACAAAGTACTGAATGAATAAGTTTATTTCCAAAATTATCTGTCTGATCTGGATCTGAAAAAATTATTTAAGAAACAAAGCTGTAATCTAACAATTGTGCAGTTGTTAGATGACGCGTTTTGCCTCTAACCTCTATCTCCAGTGGCTCAAAACTTGCTAGATTTATCTGGCAAAGGCAGATGCTAATATCTAGATTACACTGACATCTTTCAAAATATTCTGGCCTATCTATACATCTTTCTTCTTGTAAACAGGGTTGTTCTTCATCCTCGTAGAGATAAGTCCATTGATATGATTAAATGATAAAATGCCTGAAAAAATACATTCTAGCACTCAATTGTTCAAATTCCTCACTAGTAAGTTGTCTAATTTCTAGGTCAGGAAAGAGAATAGGTGCTTTTTCTGGAGTTAGTTTTTTAAGCTGGTTGGTTAGGGTTCGAATGGTTGCTCTCAGTTGTTTTTCCTTGTCTTGGAGCTGGGCTAGTTCTTCACCGACCTTTTTGCCTTTATTCATAATTTTCTTGAAATTTCTAGTAAGGCTTTCACAATGTTTGCACATTTGGAGAGGATTTTGAGGATTTAGCTGAGGGTTAGTACTACTGCTTCCTATTATTTGGCTAACTGGAACTCCAGTAGTAGCAAGAATAGTTGACTGCATCTTGCTCAATGTGTCTAGATAATCTTTACCTATTTGGCTAATAAAGTAACTGGTTCCTATTTGTCTGCGGGCATATGTACTAGCTGACTCGAAATCATAAAATCCTTTAAACTGAGGTACGGAAAAAATTTTAACTAAAGGTTTAACTTCTACCCAGTCATGGTAAGTACCAAGCTTGGTTCCTTTTGCGACTACATAGAAGGAAAAGCTTTTAGACAAAGATTTATTTTGGATTTTTAAAAAATATATACTGAGAGAGTTTAAGGCTAACAAACATTTGGCTGGGTGATTGAGATTGTTCCAAAGGTTATCTAAAAGACACCGTTGAACTGGGTCTAGCTCGATTCTTGTTAATGGTTTGAATTTGTTTCTGCCTTTATAAGTGGGAAGAGCAAATCCCCCAAAGTTCATTGTTTTGCTGTTCTCTATTATCTGTGCAAAAATTAAACTGGTTATTTTCTTTTTCTAAATAAATTTTCATACTTAGCCAATCTGTTAATTTATTATCACTCCTTTTAATATATTCAAATTCTACTTTATATCCTTGTCCTATTATACAATCTAAAATTTTTGCCCATCTTCTACTACTAATTTTACGCTCATTAAGTTTATTATGAAATCTAACTATAGTTTCGCAGTCTGTTCTAATTGTAAAGGGCTTGTATAAAAATAATCTAAATTTGTTTATTGCATATACTATTCCTAATATTTCAAACTCTAAGCTGGTCATGGTTGTATGTTTTTTTTTAAAAATTTTCCAAAACTATATCTACAAATACGCTCTTTATTCTTACTATCATACTTGCTAGGTTTAATTAATAATACTGTTCCCCATCCTAATTGGCTTGCATCTGTTTCTACGATTATATATTCTGATTCTAAGGGAAGTTGTAGGTCGGTAAATTTCTACAAATGTCTTTAATTTTTCTTACTAGAGTTATATCTTGTTAGTTAAAATATTTTTGTCCTGTGGGTGTGGTCTTGCTATATAGAGGTCCTATTATTTTACTAAGGTTAGGAATGTACATTTGTGTATGATTTAAAATTCTTAAAAATGATTGAAATCGTTTTGTATCTTCTAATTTATCTGGGTAATCTAAAATTTTCTTAACTATGTGGGGTTGTAGCCTAATTTTTCCATCTCCTAACTTCATTCCTAAAAATTCTATATGAGATTTATTTAATACCATTTTTCTCTTACTAATTATTATTCTATTGTTTATAAATTCTTCTAATACTATATATAAATGATCTATGTGACTATTTTTATCTGGGCTAAATACTAATATGTCATCTCTATATACCAGCATAAACTATATTTATTAAATATACTATCCATCTTACGCAGAAATATGGAAGGTGCATTTTTTAGTCCAAAAGGCATGACTAGCCATTCATAATATCCTGGTGGGCAACAAAAGGTTGTCCAAAGTATGCTTTCCTTTTCTATTTTTATCTGCCAAAATCCTGACTTGCAATCAAATTTGATAAATATTCTTGCTGTCTGTATTTTGTTTATGAGCTGATCTTTATCTGGTATATTATATTTATCATCTTCTGTATCGTCATTTAATCTTTTATAATTTATAATCATTCTAGCTTTCCCTCTTTTTATCTCTGCATAATTTCTAACCATAAATGCGGCACTCCTATGTGGACTATTACTAGGTTGAATTACTTCTAAATCTGATAACTCTTTAATCTATGTTCTAAATTCTTCTATATCTGCTGGCGTATGATCTATTTATACTGATATAATCTTATAATCTTTATTTTTTATATCTAAACTAGCTAAAATTTTATTTCTTTCCCAGTATTTCATGGGTTGCTATTCTAAAATTTTGTTGTTTCAGCTAATCTTATTATTTCATCTAAATCATTTTCTGTTCTTTTGTATACTGGTTTTTTTCTTTAGTTTTCCTATTTTTGCGAAAATTAATTCTAGGTTAACAATTTGTTGGAAATCTTCTATACTCTAAGAGTCATATTTTTCTTCTAATTCAACATCTTCTATGTTTTCTGATTCAAAATCTTCTATGTCTAAATTTTCTAAAAAAATATTTGCTATCTCTTCATTTGGTATATATTTTTGGGCTAGCTCAGGAAAAATGTTTCTACTAGGAAATAAAAAACTAGCGGGAACTGAATCTACTCCTATGGTACCACCATGCTTCGCATGCAACTCTGATGAATGGGGCAATGGTGCTAAGGGCATATGTTGTGGGTGTATGTACTGTTCGTTTGAAGAAACTAATGTTGCTATGGCTAATAAACATGTCACCTTGAAGACTAAGTATGAAATTAAGGCCTGATATAAAGGGATGGTTTTGTCGAGTATTACCAATCCAAACTTGGGGTAAAGGAAACCACTCTATATGTTGAGTTTGAGAGCCTATGTGATAAAAACTAATTTGTGCTCCATTGATGCAATGTGTATATGTTTGTTTAGTGCCATCGGCTATACTGACTAAAGCTGGGGTTGTTAAAGCTATACTCCATCCTGGTGGAACTATGTATTGTTCAATATATGATTTACTGGCTCCTGTATCTATCATGACATCTATACTAAGAGTTTTTTTTTTACAAATTTGATTACACAAGAGATCTTAACTAAATTTGGCTTGGGTATGACAAGGTAATTAAATGGTAAATATGTATTATCGGATTGTGCTTGAGAGTGTTGACTAAAGGGTTGAGAATCAACTAGGTTGACTAATTCTAAAGAGTTCATATGTTCCTCAACAAGTTTATCTTTTAAGGGGTATTTAGTATGAAATTATTCTAACTGTTGTTTAAGCTGTTTATTTTTTGCTTCTAAACATTCTATGTCAAAATTAGCCTTAGTTTCTATCTCACATATTTGTAGTTTAAGTTCTCTTACTTGTATTTCTAATTCTCTAATGGTTAAGTGTATTTCTTTGTTTTCTATACTATGATCTTCTCGCGTCTCATCGTTATTTTCTAATGTTATCTTGTGTATCATATTTAATTTTTCTAGACAAACTATACAATAGGTTATACTGCATAATAAATATTGAGCTCTCTTACTCTTAGCGGGAAACCAATTACAATAACTACATCTAGTGGTATCAAATCCTAATCCTATCCTAAAATTATGCTGACATTCAGTATTTGCATTGTATTCCATCATAAAGAAATTATTATGGGAAGAGGGTATTCTTATATTTTGGTTAAGTTGTCCTAAAAGATTATTTATGTCTGTATCACTTTCTGAATTATTATTTGAACTTATGGCTTCTATTTGGTATCCATAATCACTGATTATGCTATAGACTTCTGAATCATCACTGTTTATGCTAACTATATTTTCTTCTAAGTCTTCTATAATATATAGTCTTTCTATCTGTTTATTAGTATTAGGCCTCTGTCTTTTTGAACAGTTTTTTGCAAAATGATTGGGTTCTCCACATATAAAACAATTGCATTTTTTACTATTAGGTTTTATAACATATCTCTGTTTTCTTTTATCTTTCTCTTCTTTAGGTAGTCGCTTATAATTTATCATATTAAAAGTTCTACTTTTTCTAATGAATTTTTGTTTTCTCCATGGTTTTCTATATTTTCTCTTCCAATATTTTTCCTTTCTATATTTTCCATATTTTTTTATATTTTTTCTTATTATATTTATCTTCATATTGCTGAGAAGTATATATTATGCTGTTACAAAAATTATAATTTTATTTTTTCAAATCTTTCTGTATTTTGACTTTTATACATTTTTCTCTAAGTCTTTGAAATGTAAAAACTATTTTAGGTCCTATTCTTAAAGCTCCTCTTATGTTTACTTCTCCTGATTGTATTCTTGCTGGTAAGTTGGCATAATAAATTGACCATTTATTTTCTATCTGTCTTTCTAATTCTCCTAGTAATTTCCTAAAATATTTATTTCCTATTTGTTCATCAAAACTGTTTCCAGTTCTGGCTGCTATGGCTAAATATTCTTTATTAAAAGCTACAACATATTTCCAACTTCCTAATGTTATTTGATTCAACTTGGTTAATGCTATACTCTGAGTATAATCATTTCTTCTAGAAGGGTCATATTCTATAAGCATTTCTTTTATAAAACTAGTAAAATTCCATGGGTTATCTCCTAATCTTTTAAGCTGTCTAATTGTCTTGTAACGCTCTCAAAATATTACATAAACCCCATCACCTTAGACATGCATTGATATAAGAGAAATCAACCATTTCTATTCATTAAATCATCCCGTACAACAGTATTACATGTTAACAACAAAAGCAGATACCCTATGGGCTTATAGCTTTCCAAGTCAACACTTGGTTACACAGAAGAAGAGTACTAACTCTATACAAAAGAAACCCTTGGCTTGATATACATGTAATACAAACAAAATAAACAAAAAGAGTCTTAAACTCTCATCATCATCCAAGCTATGTCCTTGGAGGTGGCATGCTACCTGAACCTGAAAATAATGTCCCATATAGGGTGAGTCAATGCCCAGTAGAGATATGCTAAACACAATATGAGCAATAACTAAGACATTAGTAATTGATAAATGTTTGATGTCCATAAATCAATTCGTAACCCATTTCCATTTCATAACCATTATGTTCATGTTTCATTTCACTTTCCATTTCTTATCAATTTCATGATTTGCATCAACGGCTCAGAACCTGGCCAACCACTTATATGAGACAGTGACTCATATTAAACGTTTCCCATTTTACAATAGATAAACATACTAGTTGTATCAACATCTCAACAGATAAGCATACAAGCTGTATCCACATTTCAACAGATAAGCATATTAGCTATATCAACACTTCTAAGATAAACATATGAGCTGTATCCACATTAACTGACAAGCATATGAGCTGTATCAGTGGAGTCCATCCCCTATCTCATCCCAAACAACATCCGGTTTAGAGGTCCATCCCCTATCTTCCCCTAAACCGTGGAATACATCATCTATCTTCTCCCACACACACGATGTATATACACAGAGGTCATATACACAATCAATCAATACATAAAGTTAATATATTCTATCAGCCGTCATACTCTATGACATATCCAATCGATTAGTTTTAGTTTGCCTAATCCTCACGCATTGTCTACAACAATCAAAACTACCCTCCACCGGTAGCCCAAAGCAATTATTTCTAAATAGATAATAAAAGCTCCAACAGATAAAATATCAATGTTTTCAAAAGTGAGCGATTAACAAATCCAACTCCACCATTTCACAATATAATGAATCAATTTCATTATTTCCAACTCAATTCCATAAATCCACAACTTTTCCAAATTAATTATACCAATTAATTTATACAACAAATTAGGGCTTTTTCCCCCAACTCTCAATATCAACCCAAAGGTTCAAATATCAACAACCAACCTCAATCTCATTATTTTGAAACCCAAAATATACATTTTAGACTCAAAACAATAAAACCCCTTTTTAACATTTTGAAACCCTAAGTCCCAAAATCATTCAACTTCAACACTTTATCAAAACAACCAAAAATCTATGTCAAAGACCATAAGAGTGAGTAGGAATCCCTACCTCAAATCTCGGAGCCCAAGGAAAGAAGAAGACCAAACTCAAAGTGCTCCAAATTCCAAACTTTTCGGATCAAAACGACGCCCTCGACGATCAACCCAACTTTTACAAAGGCCGAAGGAAAGAAAAACACTCTAACTAGATCAAACCCTAGAGAGAAGGGAGTTTCTAGAGAGAGATGCTCTCAAAATATCTTTTTAGAAAGTAAGAGAGAGAGTGTAAGTGTAAAAAAGTGATTCAAAATGCCTAGCTGCTAGCTGATATACGACATTCCCGCTCGAGCAGAAAACGCAACGCTCGAGCGTCAAGAACAAAAAACTAGGTCCGCTCGAGCGCAATAAGACCCGCTCGAGCGCCAAGACACATGAATAAAGTACATCCACTCGAGCGTGAAAACCAGTCCGCTCGAGCGTAGATTTCCCCCTTCCAGAACCTACACCTGAAATGTACTACCCGCTCGAGCGCCAACAAGACCGCTCGAGCGTGACCCGCTCGAGCGCAGGAAATCCGCTCGAGCATGAAAAACATGCTTGCAGAAGTTTTGCAAAGCATCCAAAATACTGGGAGTGTGCAATATCTGCTCGAGCGCTCCAAGACCCGCTCGAGCGGAACGATCAAAAACACAGCAACACAGTTTTGGACCAAGGCTCAACCCACCTGCTCGAAACAAGCCCAACACATCCTAAAACTCAAAGAAATGGAATTAAAGGATAACAACAAGATTGATACAACTACCAACTCCACGGAACCAAAGTCCGGAATACCACAAATACCGCAAGGGAATACCGGGACCGCTATATGTCTCCTCATATTTTCTTTTAAAAGTTAAATATATATTAAAAGCTGAATCTCCTAAAAGCGTTTTCATATATTTCTACATATCAGTTAATTCAAATAGATTGTTCATCCATGCCTTTACTGCATCTTTTTTTCATTTTTTTATTACTTCTTGCCATATCTGAGGATCAAATCTAGCTAAATCTAAAAAGGTTCCTTGGTTGATTACTGGCTATAATTGTATACTCATATCTCGTTGTTTTTGCTTTCCATGAAATTTATACTTTTTATTCGGATCTGCTTTACTACGTCCTGTATTAGTTAATGGTCTTCTTCCTTATACTTCATAATGCATTGGTTCTACAGGATCTTTTATCGTATGCTGTGGGTTGCTAGTTCCTGTGCTTTCTATTGTTTGAGTGTTCATATAAAAAGTGTCTTCTAAGTTAAACTGTTAAGGTATTTTAAATATTTTACTTGGATGTATTTTATCTTCTAAAATATCATCTACATATTCGATATGAAATTCTTGATCTAAAAATGACACTGCTTCATTATGGGTATCTTCCCTAACTATATATTCATAGTATCTAGTATCTAATATTTTATTCATATCACTTAAAGTAAAATTTTCTAAATTTATCTTATCGATATTATATATCTTATTTTGTGATATTATTTTTTCTTCTGTCATTACATAAAGCTGATTTATGTCATTATGATTATCTTGACTTTCTTCTATATTTACATTACTAAATTCATCATTTTCGGATTTTCTGGTACTACATATGCATATTGAATAAATCTTACTGCATAACTTCCATCTGCTTTTTGATATAATAAATTTTCTTGAGGGGCTAACCTCTTTTGTCCTAGGAAATCTCCTAAATTTCAATCTAGTGCTGCATTATCTTCAGAATTATAATTTTTAGCTGGTAGTGCCTTTATTCCTTTTGCGCCTAATATCTTAACTATTTGATCATTTGTAAGTCTATAATGAGTATTGCTTTCTGAGATCGCTAAGCCTAAAAACCCTATGCAAACCAATAAATTCTTTTCTCCTTTTATCATTTTATATCCTATACTTTTTATTCTTATTTTTATCTTTTTATGAAAGGTCGAGGTTGGTAAAAGGAAATCTAATGTAAAATAAACTATTCCTCCTTTTGAATTCATATCTAATTCATAACTACCTAAAATACTTTGTCCTACATCATTAAATCTATCATCATAAAGGCATACAAAAACTTTAGCGCGTAAATTTTCTCTAATTAAAGTCTTAACTCCTATCATAACTAATCCTAAGTGAGTCATTTTGAGGTGTTCATTTACAACATATTTATAACTTTATGTATTTATTAAATTTAGCTCTATTTTTTCATTTTCTTGAGTTACACTAATCATTTGTTCACCATAGTGTTTAAATAAATATTATTTTTTTATGAAATTTTCCTAACTTATATACATATTTAGCTGGAATTAATTCTAATTTTTCCTTTTTAAATATTTCTATCTGCTGTTCTACATCTATAAATTCTTCTATTTTAACATCTTCATCCTTATTACGCTTTTTACAGCTACTTCCTTTTACTAACTATTTAAACATTTTTATTTTCTATAAGTTCTACAAATAGATTTCTTTGGTAATTTAAGCTTTTCAAAATATTTAGCTATATCTTCTTCGTTTATTTGAGATTGGATTTTACTTGCTTGTCCTTCTATTCCTTTTCCTTTTTGAAGTATCAATCTTTCTAATGAAGTTAAACGATTTTCTAAACTGTGTAATTGTTCTGATAATTCTTCAAAATTTTCACATAATTGGATAAGAAATAAAATTTCTATATTATTTTGTCTTACTGATATTTTATCTGATTGATTTATTCCTTGATAGCTACTAATTCCCTCTGGGTTATTATGAAAGTCTTCTACTTGTTTTAAAATAATCTGGTAGTCTCTATTAGCTTTTTTTTATCACTACTTATAAATTAAGATCTTATTAGTTGTTCTAAAATTTCTAATTTCTGTTTTAAATTATTTTGAATTTGGTTGATCTGTTCTATTTGTCTAGCTATTTGATTTATCTGATTATCAATTTTTTCAATTAATTGCTTAAATTCTAACTATATTTGCTTTGAACTACAAATATTTATAGCTGAAATCAGAGTTTCTATTTCTAACTTAGTGGGGAATTTTTCTAAATTTAAATCTATTCGTTTTTGTAGGATTGAAATACACTGATCTTTGATATAATCTAATTTTTTATCTTGATCGTTAATTATACAGCGAGTATTACAAAGATTGTCTATAGATGAAGTAAAAATATTACTAATTTTATCTACGTCCTTTTTAATGTTTTCTGCAAAATTAATCTGATGATCTATAATACTATTTAGCTGAGAATTATGCTCATTATGGAGCTGATGTGTAAAAGAGCCTTCAAAATTACAACGAAATTTATTTTTATTTATATTAAGGCGATGGTTATAATTACTGAGTTCTAAATCTAAATATTCTATTCTTTTCATATACGAAATTAAATCTTACTTTAAAATTATTAAAAGCTACTATAATATGAAATTTATAACTAAATTGTCTAATAATAAAACCTACTCTATTACCGTAAGTAAAATGTATAGACTAACTTAAACTGTCCTAAAACCGAATACTGCTTTGATACCATTTTTTGGGGGTGAGTTAGTGGTTTACCACTATTTTGAAATTGGATTGAGAATTATCTAATTAATTTTACAGTTATGCTAATAAATCCTCAAGCTGTTGTATGGCTAGCTGTAAGGCTTCTTGTTTTATAGTTATCTATCCATTTATCTGTGTGATTTTTAAACTATAATGTACTAGAGATCTACCAGAGGCTAATGATAATAAAAATTGATATTTTAGTTTTTGAAATTCTAATTCTTGTATAAGCTCAGTACTGGATCTGATTTTTATTCTAAGTTTTTCCTCTAAAAGCATATAATTTTGATTTTAAAACTCTTATTTGAAAAATATCTGCTTGATATTTCTACTTAGATTGCTCTCCTTATGTTCTAAAATTCTTTTTCTTATTTGGTAAAACTATTTTTAAGTAATGTTTGCTTTCATTACATGTACTCCCATTTTGAAGCTAAATCTCGTTTAACATAGTATATTTTTATTTTCTATTTCTTACTTCTCCCTTTCTGCCTACAATTTGCCCTCAATGCCTAACCACGGCTCACACGGGCGCTTCAACTAAGGTCACTCAGTAATAAAATGAAAAACAACAGATACTATGAAGGTTCAAAGCATGCAATATTAATGAGCAAGTAAGGATTCTATAAACTTAGTTTTTCCAAAAAGAAAATAAATTTTAGAACAGAATAATTACCCTTTTGAAATATCCAAGGAAAGAGAGAGATTGCTCACACTTCATATTAATATGTAGTATACTTACAAAGATTATGTTACAGACTTTGAGATTCTGGAAAACCTTGAAGGATTTGAACACTTAGAATTTTTTAGACAAAGACTAGAGTAAGGGAGTTGGAGAAAATTTTTGCAACGAATAGTGGGAAGAATTTTTTCATTGTTTCATCCGATGACATGAATGTCAATTTATACAATACTTTTGACAGATACAAACAAAAACAAGACTTACCCTTACGTCTAATTTTTGAACAAAAAGTCCAAAAGCCTAATCAAGCCTAGTTATAGGCATTACAAAATTTCTATATAATAAATATAAGGACTTTGACACCTTTTATGACCAACTTCCTATTACTCTAGACATAAACAATAAAAATTATATCAATAAAGGGTTAAGATATGATGTCGGGTACTGCTTTGGGCTCCATCGCATATCATTCAATCCTCCCTTCTTGATAAAATTTCGACACCATAATTTGTTACAAAACACGTGTAAGGATTTTCACAGCTTTTCTTTAATGGAACAGGGTAAGGGTCATCTGCTCTATTAAAGTAGTGAGTGAAGGAGAACTTTTACTACTGACAGACATAAATAATTACAGTAGCTATTGTCGTTTTTTGATGTGAATTTTGCCGATCGTTGAAGAGAGGCCTTATCTTCTATAGATTTTGTCTCTTTCTGCTGAGTATGTTGATGTCAATAATTGATGTGGACATATGTATACTTGGATGATAGAGTGAATTTTCAAGGCTAATCTTTTGTGGATACAAAAAAAATACAAAAATTTAAAAAG
This sequence comes from Camellia granthamiana, assembly GCA_036172215.1. Taxonomy (NCBI): domain Eukaryota; kingdom Viridiplantae; phylum Streptophyta; class Magnoliopsida; order Ericales; family Theaceae; genus Camellia; species Camellia granthamiana. The sequence continues at coordinate 33,829,580 of CM069905.1, read as the reverse complement.
TCAAAAAATCTAAAATCCTATAAAATTAAAAGTCCAAAATAGTAAATGAAATATGAACTTTCTGATTTTGCGACTATAACACTTCCTAGATTTGTAAAAATAAAGGGTATGTTTGGTTTAGCTTTGTAGAGTGATTTTGGGAATTTTTTTTCTGAAAAACTTGTTTGGTTTGTAATTTTTTCAAAACAATTTCTAAAATCGTTTTCTCTCTCTTACACATCAATCAATCAATCACTTTTTCTCTCTTCTCTCTTATTCTCAATTATTTTTTCTCTCACACACATCTACTTAATTACAACAAAATATCAAATCATTTCAAACTCCAAAATTACTTTCAAAATACACAACCAAACAAACTAAAAAAATTTCTAAATTCTCTTCCTAAAATAATTTTTTAAAAATTACACCCTCGAAACCAAACCCAGCATACCCAAAATAAAATTTACGAGATAAACAGTTGTAGTTAACGTTGTTAGTTTCACAAAAGTAACACAAATGAGGAAAGAATAGTGATGCGGAGTGGAGCCGCGCATCCTCAAAACCCTAGCGCATGCAGTAGGTCGTCAATATTCTCTCTCTCTCCATCTATATATATATATATATCCATCTTCTTGAGAAATTTCTTGTGAACATTGTTCATAGAGAGGCAAGAGTGATTGCGCGATGGCTCATTGCATGAACCACTTGGACAATGCAACTTCTAACTTCATTTCATCATCATCTCTTCTCACTCCTTCCAAATCCTATTCCTCCAAACCCAACTCTCTCTCCCTCTTTTTCATCTCCAAGAAATCACCATGCATGACCAATTCCTCATACTTGAATCTCCAATCTCGTCTCTCAATTGCGCGATCGCCGAGACTCTGCAAGAGAGTGATCTCTGTGCGAAGCGAGAAAGCCAATAATGATTCGACGAATCGAGGAGGAGGAGGAGGAGGAGGAGGAGGGTTTCACAACTCTCAAATTGGTAAAAGAACCGACATTAAGAAGATTCTGATTCTGGGTGCTGGGCCGATTGTGATTGGTCAAGCTTGTGAGTTCGATTACTCTGGAACTCAAGCTTGTAAAGCTCTTAAGGAAGAAGGTTATGAGGTTGTTTTAATCAATTCCAACCCTGCTACGATCATGACTGATCCTGATTTGGCTGATAGAACTTACATTGCGCCAATGACACCTGAACTTGTCGAGCAAGTGCTCGAGAAAGAGCGGCCCGACGCTCTATTGCCCACGATGGGCGGTCAGACCGCTCTTAATCTCGCGGTGGCATTGGCGGAGAGAGGGTCTCTTGAGAAATATGGTGTTGAGTTAATTGGAGCAAAGCTTGAAGCAATTAAGAAAGCAGAAGATAGAGAATTGTTCAAGCAAGCTATGAAGAATATTGGGATCAAAACACCGCCTTCGGGTATTGGGAATACACTCGATGAGTGTATCGAAATCGCGAGTTCAATCGGGAAATTCCCTTTGATTATACGACCCGCCTTCACTTTGGGTGGAACGGGAGGTGGGATTGCTTATAACAGGCAGGAATTTGAATCGATTTGTAAGTCCGGGCTTGCTGCTAGCTTGACATCACAGGTTCTGGTGGAGAAATCTTTGTTGGGATGGAAGGAGTATGAGCTTGAGGTTATGAGAGATTTGGCAGACAATGTGGTTATTATATGCTCAATTGAGAATATTGATCCAATGGGTGTTCATACTGGGGATTCAATCACTGTTGCCCCTGCACAGACCTTGACCGATAAGGAGTACCAGCGGCTTAGGGATTACTCAATTGCCATTATAAGAGAAATAGGAGTTGAATGTGGTGGTTCAAACGTTCAATTCGCCATCAATCCTGAAGATGGTGAAGTTATGGTAATTGAAATGAATCCTAGAGTGTCAAGGTCCTCAGCTCTGGCATCAAAGGCTACTGGTTTCCCAATCGCGAAGATGGCTGCCAAGTTATCAGTCGGATACTCGTTGGATCATATTCCTAACGACATCACAAAGAAAACACCTGCTAGTTTTGAGCCTTCCATAGATTATGTGGTGACAAAGGCAAGTCTTTCTCGGTTCTGTTGTACTTACTCATTATCTCTACTTGTGTTCTTTTCTTTTTTTCTTCTTGTTGTTCCTTGCATATACTTGTGTCATTTATGTTAGCGTTCAATATAGACATCAAGTAATGGATAGTAGAGTACTATGTGAATGCGTAAGTATTATTCCTAGTAAGCCTTGATCTTAGATTGTACTTGACAATGGAAATATATAAGAACAATAACTAAAGTTTGAACATTTTTGCTAAAATTGATGTCTGTATATCAGCTCGTCAGTAAAACATTGAAGTTGTGTTTGGTTCCGATAATTGTTAGAGATAACTTTGATAAACTAGTGAGAGTGTGTATCTTATCCTCTGCTCATGTCATGAATCCGGTGTTGGTATCGTTTTATCCATTATATAACTGGATGCTTACGACATCCTCTATAATTTTCGAGAAATACCCATGTAAAGGATTCTTTCTCATAAGCACAATATAACGTACATACAAAATTCTTGATTCTATCAGTGCTTATTATTTCAATTGTGTCCATGATTCTCCTTTAGAATATTGAGACTTAAATTTTTATTCATTGATAAGTTAATAAAATTTTGCAAATGATCCATATTTTTGTGTTTCTTGTTCCTTTATATTCTCTAATTGTTAAAAAAAAACCAAAAAAAAAAAAAAAAAGCTGCCATTAATTTTATTTGACTTCTAGACCCTTTTCTTTCAATATCCATGACCATGCCAGATTGATGGATAAGCAAGTTGCTTTTAGAAAATAATTCCAAACCATTAGAACTGGTGTGAACACTATAAAGGATTTTGTAGATCGTTTCCATGAGGATCTTTGCATGGAACTAAAAAATACTTCTCCCCGATTACACATTGCTGAGAACACTACCTGGTGAGGATCAATTGTATGATCCACTTCTATCAGCTAGTCTTAGGCAAACCTTTAATGAGAATCCTTTTCCTATTTGTGATTAACCCTGAGATGTTGAACAAGTCAACCATGAGTGAGGAAGACATTGCATTTCAGTATATAACTCTCATCTGACTCATACCCTCTTATGAGTATCATTAATACATGAATGTTCATTTGTGTCTGCACAATTTTCTTATCCTAAAATTATCACGAATTTTGAGTCTGAGGTTGAATCACCACCTAACAACTTGATAAATCAGTAGTAATCGTGATGCCTATAATAATCCTTTGACCTTTGTTCTTTTTATTTATTTGTCTATTTATTTTTATTCCCTCCATTTATCAAGTACTATACCCAGTAAATGGTTGTTTGGACTCTATTTTTCTGTGTTTTAGTTAGATATTATTTTGAACTTTGATGAAAGTGTAATTTTATTTTGGGGTTTTCTTGCAATAGCTTCCTTTTATATGTTAATGTAATTTTGTACTCTAGCAACTATAAAGCATCCTCAGTTAGCTTTACAAATTATTCCTGGAAACAATTATGAGCCATGCATGTTTTTGTTGTCAATTTTCATGCGCCTTTTAAGTCATGTATTATTCATTTACTTGAGCCTTATTTTATTTTTTTGTCGCTAATTAAAAAAAAAAATGACTTATCTTTTTTGTTGCATAAATTATGTAGATACCCCGGTTTGCATTTGAGAAGTTCCCTGGTTCTCAGCCAATTCTGACAACCCAGATGAAATCTGTTGGTGAATCCATGGCACTAGGACGCACATTCCAAGAATCTTTTCAGAAAGCAGTTCGATCATTGGAATGTGGTTACTATGGATGGGGTTGTGCGCAGGTTAAAGAACTAGATTGGGATTGGGATCAGCTGAAGTACAGCCTTCGAGTCCCTAACCCAGATCGTGTCCATGCCATATATGCTGCAATGAAGAGGGGGATGAAGGTGGATGACATTCATGAACTGAGTTTCATTGACAAATGGTTCCTCACTCAGCTGAAAGAGCTGGTGGATGTGGAACAATACCTTATGGCTCAGAGTTTGTCTCATTTGACAAAGGATGATTTTTATGAAGTGAAGAGGAGAGGTTTTAGTGATAAGCAGATAGCTTTTGCAACAAAATCCACTGAGAAAGAAGTTCGGTTAAGGCGTTTGTCTGTGGGTGTCACTCCAGCATATAAACGTGTTGATACCTGTGCTGCGGAATTCGAGGCCAATACTCCTTATATGTACTCTTCCTATGATTTTGAGTGTGAATCAACTCCCACACAAAAGAAGAAGGTTTTAATCTTAGGTGGAGGACCAAATCGGATTGGTCAGGGTATTGAGTTTGATTACTGTTGCTGCCATACATCCTTTGCCCTTCAGGTTTGTTTCTTCCTTTAGGGTGATTCTATTTACACCACACAATCATCACGTAACACACCCCATTTTCTTTCTTACTCTTTTTTTTTTTTTTTTTTCCCACAATCTTATCCCTATCTAAAATTACTAAAAAAGACTCAATCCTTAAACCCTAATTTCTCAATGCACCCACTCTTCCCCACCATCTCCGCCGGCCACCACCATTGCCACTGGTCCAACTCCGCCATCACCGCCACCCTACACCGTTGCTGCTGCCACTTACCTCCACCCCCATACCATCATCACGTGACGATTTAAAAAAAAAAAAATGTAGGACATGATACAAATTTATATTTTTATAAATTTATTATATGTTAAATATAGAATACTTTATTCGTATATAATGAAAAAAAAGCAACATAACACTAATTAAAATTAAGAAACCATCGGACTGGGGGAAAACCTTGAATTAATCGTGGTGCACTTGCGGGAAACTCCTTGCCGAGGGCCTATGCACCCCTGGAGATTAGTCTGGCTTTGATCTGGACACCCTAGTGCCAATAAATAAAAAATAAAAAATAAAAAAATAAAAATTAAGAAACCATATATTCCATTGATTTATGTAACAGTTGCATTCTAAAGAATACAAAACAATTATAGAACATTGAAATAGACGTAATGTATTTATCTTATAAATGTTTCAAAATATATTTAGAGTGCATAAGTTACATTCTGAAAAAAAACAGAACATTTTTACTATGAAGAGATTCATCACATAGGTTGTGTTCGAAGGCTTCAAAAGTACCGCCAAAGTGTCAGCAAAGTGTTGTTGATAAAGTGTCTGATATTATGAATTAAAAATTTTAATCAAGACACGTTGAAGAAGTGTTGAGCACACTTTTAGGAGTGTCTGCAAAGTGTCAATGTCCGACATTACACACCTCCTCCATAGGAGTGTCTGTAATTCTTAGATTCTACTTGTATCCAACGAAGGAATACATTAGATTTCTAAGACAACCAAAAGCAGATGAAAATTGTAGGATGTTTTGATTTGTACTTTGCTATCTTGAAATTGGGTAAACCTTGTAAATTCATTGAAATCAAATAATCAATCCAGAGTTGGAATATACCTGCTCTATTTTCAATGGCCCATATTCCCGAAAAATTATACAGCCATTGTACTGAAAGGGAACATATTGATGTCATAAAGCTTGTCACTCGTTAAAAAGATCCCATTTATGTACATATTACATATATGTATGTGTTGGATTGTGGTTTTGTTGTTTTTTCTTGGTCTCTCTTTCTCCCCCTCCCTTCTCGGATTGGAAAACCAAATTTTTATAGCACTGATGGCCTATAAAAGAGCCATGCATATGCTATTTGTTCAGAAAAGCTAGAAAAGGAGAAGTCACTCACAAAAGCCTGCTGACTGTATTAATTGCATGCATTCACACTGATTTTGCATAACAATGTTACTACGTTGTTTTCGCTTTTGGTATTGTTTTCATTTGTGTATGATCTTTGATTTTTTATTAATTTTCTTTCCAATGCAGGATGCAGGCTATGAAACAATCATGATGAATTCAAATCCAGAGACAGTATCTACTGATTATGATACAAGTGATCGGCTCTACTTTGAACCTCTGACACTTGAAGATGTTTGTAACATTATTGACTTGGAACGACCTGATGGCATTATTGTGCAGTTTGGAGGTCAAACCCCCCTAAAACTGGCTCTTTCAATTCAGCACTACTTGGAAGAGTACAAGCCTGTATGTGCCAGTGGTACTGGGTATGTTCGCATTTGGGGTACATCACCTGATTCCATTGATGCTGCTGAGGACAGAGAAAGGTTCAATGCAATCCTTCAGGAGCTAGAAATTGAACAGCCGAAAGGAGGAATTGCCAAGAGTGACGCCGATGCACTTGCTATTGCAATGGAAATTGGCTACCCAGTTGTTGTCCGGCCTTCCTATGTACTGGGTGGCCGGGCAATGGAGATTGTTTATAGTGACAAGAAGCTTGTGACCTACCTTGAGAATGCTGTAGAGGTGGACCCAGACCGTCCTGTCTTGATTGACAAATATTTATCTGATGCAATAGAGATTGATGTTGATGTGCTGGCAGACTCGCATGGTAATGTTGTGATTGGTGGGATAATGGAGCATATAGAGCAGGCTGGGGTCCATTCTGGTGACTCAGCGTGCTCAATTCCAACAAAAACTGTCTCCTCTACATGCTTGGATACAATTAGATCATGGACTGTGAAATTGGCAAAAAGGTTAAATGTGTGTGGACTCATGAACTGTCAATATGCAATTACAGCTTTTGGACAGGTTTTTTTGCTTGAGGCAAATCCCCGTGCATCCCGTACAGTTCCATTTGTGTCCAAGGCAATTGGGCACCCATTGGCTAAATATGCTTCTCTTGTCATGTCAGGAAAAACTCTTAATGACTTAGGTTTTACAAGAGAGGTAATACCCCGACATGTATCAGTTAAGGAAGTTGTTCTTCCGTTTGAGAAATTCCAAGGCTGTGATGTTTTCTTGGGTCCCGAAATGCGTAGCACTGGTGAGGTGATGGGCATTGCCTTTGAGTTTTCAATTGCATTTGCGATGGCCTATATTGCCACTGGGCAGAAGCTACCAATTTCGGGCACCGTTTTCCTCAGCTTAAATGATATGACAAAGCCCCACCTTGCCACAATTGCCCGGGCCTTTTTAGGACTCGGATTCAGAATCGTTTCAACTTCTGGAACAGCTCATATTCTTGAACTAGAAGGCATTTCAGTGGAGCAAGTGCTGAAAATCCATGAAGGGCGTCCACATGCTGGTGACATGATTGCTAATGGGCAGATTCAATTAATGGTGATCACAAGTTCAGGTGATCAACTTGACGAGATTGATGGAAGAAATCTGAGGAGGATGGCTCTTGCCTACAAGGTTCCAATAATAACTACGGTTGCTGGAGCTTTGGCTACTGCAGATGCTATAAAGAGTTTGAAAAGTAGCACTCTCAAGATGGTTGCTCTTCAAGACTTCTTTGACATTGTGAAGGAAACAAAGAGTATAAAGAACTTTCAGTCCGCGACTTCCTCTTTTTGAATTTACTAGCTATTTGGTAAGGATGTGTTTTTAATTCTCTTTTCTGTGATGCTTTCCTTATTTGTCTCCATCAAAATTGTTTTTGACACACTTCTCCATCATTTGGTTTTAGGAAATTTTTGGCTTCTCATTTTGTGTTTGTGTGGTAGCTGTTACAAACAAGTTAGGCAATGTCATGTTGAGATTCAGGCTTTGTTTGTTTCAATGTAAAATATTTTACATCAAAAAACAATTTTCATGTAAAACAATTTTATTCAAAAAAATAATTTTCCTCACTATTTTTCAGTGTTTGGCTGATGTTTGTAAAATATTTTCCTAATACTCGTATTGCACTCTCTCTAACTTGCAATTAGTTGTGGAAATTGAATTGATACTTGGAGAACCAGTCACTCACCTTTGCTGCCGCAAAACCCAATGAGTGTTGCAAACAATGGTTTTCCCCAACTGTTGAGGAGTCGAGCGAGCGAGCCGAAAATGACTTACGGAATTTTAGAACCAAAGTCATTTTCGGGCTTTTCATGAAAGTTATTTTTGTTAATTGTTTTTTTTTTTACATGCTTTATTTCCAACCAAACAATGAAAAATGAGTAAAATATTATGTTGAAACAAATGGAGCCTCAATGTTGATTTAGAAGTGTAAAATAAATGTCTTATTTTGTTTCCTTGGTTTTGGGTTTTTGGCTTTTCAAGAAAGATTTTTCTACCAAACGAAGTCACTAATTTGATCTGTAATGCTTCCTAACACAGGTTTTACCATCATAAATTCCCTGCTTTTGTGGTGGGATAAAAATTGTTTGATGCTCAAATTTAAGCGTTCACGAGTGAGTTATTGTTAATGTGTGTCTTAGTTTTAAAATTGATACAAGAGGCGATCCTGGTGTGGGTTTGAGTCACAAAATTAATCTCTCCACACAAAAAAAATTATATATATGGTGGGGGGAAAGGATGTAAGCAGGAACCTTGTGGAGTGAGTATGGCTTTTGTTGTTAACTTGATTTTCTAACTGTTACAGCTATTTGACGCAATGTAGCTTACTGGTTTAACCCCACTAAAGAGGGGGTTGGATATATTGTCATTTTTGTTCATTTTGAAACAACTTGCTGTTTTGTGTGTATATTTTAACTTGCATTAATTTTATACATGATCTTGGTAGTCAAAAGTTGGTTAGCAGGCTTGATGGATCACATAGTCAATTCACTAGTTTCAATTGTGCAAGAAAAAAAAAAAAAAAATTTGCCTGCAGGACTTCTAATTTCAGCAAAATTTTGAATGCTTAAGATTTATTTTGTTGTGGATGTTCATTTGTTAATCAAAAGTTACCATTAAGGGGGTTTGGGGCTATGATCTACTGATTCTCAGTCTATTGGCCGATTGCATGTGTAAATAGCTTAGCATTCAGTGGTTACACTATAGTATCAATGACTTCTAACTTATTACTTCAATGATTTTTCCTTCTTGTTAAAAACTATTACAGATTTAGTTACTCTACATGTACTGATGTAGAAACAGGACTAGAACTCGTATTATTGGAAACTATTTAAAAATTGTGCAAGATTATGCTGTGATATGATGTTCCACGTTTAGATGGAAGATGGGAGTGTTGTCAGTGAGGTAAATCTGTCATTTCTTGTTTAGTTGCATGCTGTATGTGCAAATGTGCTTTTAATTGTGTTAGTGCTGAGTCGTATGATATGAGAAGTGCATGGCTTAGGATGTTGAAATGAAGTTCTCAACAGTGTTCTTCTATTTTACAATATTGTAGTTCAACTGTCCATTCATTTTGAGACGTGGGCGTTACACTCCCATAATAGAGGCCATCAGAAGGTTACAATTCTGAAATGTAACACTTCTCTGTGACCAACTTCCAAAATTATGTCAATGCAACTGCCTAGAACTCTCTAAAACCCAACCAAACGTGTTTTTTGAGTTTCCAAACTAGTCCTCCAAGTCCAAAATTTGGCTCTTCATGTTAGGAAACTCCTTATGGGAGGGAACATTGAAGCTCACCAATTTACTCATGAAAAAAAATTCGAGCTTTGTTAGGGGAAACAACAATTTATGTGCCCCGTGGGACATGCTACCTCAGTTGGAGAAATTAGCAGCCTCCCACATTTTGAAATTCCAAAAAATAGCCCTAAAATACACTTGATTCTTAAAGTGTGAACAAAATTCTAGTGATATCTGCTTGAAGTGGTGGTAGTTGGGAAACAGACCATAAAAGTATGCTACAAGTCTTGAGACATTTTTTTAAGAGCTGAAAAACAAAATAGTTTAAAGGAGGAGGGCCACAACCCCATTTTTTTTAAGAAGTGGAAAAGGACATTGATCAATATGGCTGTGCTTTGTTTTATTTTATTTTACATTATAATAACTGAGGTTTGAAGAATTGGTAGACAAAAATTCTGAGCCATATTTGGATCCTCTTTCAGTTCTTTGAACAGATGCAGGTAATAATACCTATGATGTACTGTTAATCAGCTTTAGACCTCTTTGCCTTCAAGTTTTCGGTATAAATTTGACTCTGATCCTGAGATATATAAAATACCCGGCTTGATAATCAGTAAGTGTGAACTGTGTATCAAAAGTTACCGTTAGGGATAATTTTTACCATATTCATCAAGAATCTGAGTACCTCATTCATCCTAAATGCATCATGAGTTCAGGGTACTCAATTTTTATACAGAATCGTCCAGGGAGATCTTTAACTTCATTGTGGTATAAAATTCTGGATTCTACTGCGTTCTTATGAGATTCTTGGCCTTCTATCTTTCGTTTTGCCAGTCGCTAATCCTATTAGTTTACTAGCTTATTTATTTATTTATTTTTTGGAGGATTCAAAATATAGTTTATATGTGTAGCCCACTCCTAAGGGTGTGGGGAATGGGAGCCGCTAAGCAGTGGTTGCAACGGGTGGCAAATTGTACAGATATAAGCTAATGGATTGTTGCCACTATCACCCAACCTCATCTCTAGCGAAAGTTGAACCGCTGATCTCTCATACATTGGCTATTAATTGACTAGTTGTGCAAAGAGAAGAATGAAAAATGAACTTTTCTTTTTCTCCTGTGTACCACTGTAATGGGAGAATGTGAAAGGACTTGCATTTTCAGGAGAAAAACATGTACTATCAATTTTTTATGTAGCAAATGTGAAATATAGTGCTTGGTGGTGGACTTTGCACCCTTTTACTTTTTTGATATTGGGCATATTAGCTTTTTGAGGAAGGTGTAGCAACTTTCATTGCTTTTGGTTCATACTTTGTCCATATATGCATCACCACGCACTTCTTGGAGTGCTGGTATGGTATGGTAGTATGTTCTTATATGATCTGTATTAGGAGAAAGCTGCTTTATGCTTTTTCTGATTTCCTGGTTTCTATATCAAACTTATTGGCACTTGATGCACCACCTTGTGCACAACTTGGTGAATGTGTGGATTAGATGTGGTGTGGCCCAATAATTCTATGGACACAGAATCAAATATAGAGAGGTTTCTTTACTTACGGTGCTCTACGTACATTTTCTGTGGCTGGTTTTGTGATTGATTTTATGTCTATAGAATTACTGGGTGTCGCCACGTACGGGATGAAATGTGGTCGACATATTCACCAAAGTTGTGCGAAAAAAAGGTTGTGTGAAGTAGTTTTAGTTTGTTGTCTTTATTTCCTTGCGTTGATACACGTTTTAAAGCATTAACTTTTTGTCACAAACTTAGTTATAGAAATAAATAGAGTTTTGACTTCTCCAATTAGAGAAGTGCAGTCCTGCTCAAGTGGGTTCGTGGGGGTGCTTCACGACGCCATTATCAATACATAATTTGAGTTGTTTATTTTATAGGTCTCTACAAATAGATTATTGATTTAAAAAAATAGATTAATTCGATAATAGTAATCATATAATTTTACAGTCCCGCTAAATTTTTTAATTTTGTCCTCCTAATTCCACCTCAATGACATGGCTAAGGCTCATGTGAAACAGTCTCAAACTCCTCGCCTCTCATCTTTAGCCCTCTTTAATTGTACATAATTGGGGTGGAATTAGGGGGGCAAACTTGGGAGATGAATTGTTTTTCATAATTTTATTAGATTTGTCTTTAAAAGAATAGATAATCTGTTTTAAAATCTCACTTGTCATCCATTTTTTGTTTGACGAAATCATATAATTATAATTATCGAATTAACATGATTTTTTCATGAATAATCTACATTTGAAATTATAAAATGAATGATTCAAACTTTTAAAGTTGAATCCATGGACAGGATTGCCCTTCTCTCTAATGGAAGGGAAGTTAGGCCCAGCAAACAAGTACAAATATCTTCAATCTCCATTTGTAATGTTTCATTGCTCCAATTTTGACATCACAATCCAAAAGATACGAATATTGTGATATCTTTGTTTTTTTATTCAATATTATTCTCTTTTTCTTGGCAGCCTAACGCCCAACTAAGTGATCTCTAAATCGGATGAGAAAGTTCAAAGGGCATTGAGCTGGAAAATCGTCATCTCCTTTCTTTGACTCAATAAATGGTTCACTATGACTTGTTGACAGTAATTTGAAAGCCCCCCAACCATGAACACTTCATTAATTGAAGGATTCAAATTGAAAAGGTATTAGTTAATTTTCTCTTGGAAATGTTGAATAGCATGCCCTTTTTTTCTTTTCATGGCTTTGTTTGTACTTGGAAAATCAGACCATCTATCTTTAGAGAAGAATTTCAAATCTAAATCTAATTGTTTTCATCTATCAATAGGGATGATGGCTAAAAAAAGCCTTAACTCATAGGTCTCCCGATCTATTGGAATGGATTTGAGAGTTTCTTAACAAGATAAGATTTGTTAGAGTTTGAGTAGAAATGGAAAATTTGATTTGGTTCACGTGAGGGTAGCGGAAGATTAAACCTAGCCCATCATCGATCTAATTGTATTTAATATTACTAATTTTTTATATTTTTTTTATTAATGTCTAATTAGATAAAATAATCTATAGGATTTTATTCTATTCTATTCTATTCTACCTCTTAATTCTCTTTTTATTCTGTAATCTCTATGTAGATCAACCAACGATGATTTATTTTGAAGTTCATGTGCTTTATTTTTAGAAGTCATTTGTTATTTTGAGCTATGAAATTACATTATTGAAATTTAATTTTGAAAATGTAAATTGAAAAACTAAACGAATCGAGGCGGGTAGGGTGGGGAGGAGGAACGAGTCAGAACAAGTATAGGACAATGTTCACTAATTAAGCTGCAAAGGTGAGGAAATGGTTACTGAGTTTAACTATGAGCACACTATTTTCTATTATATTTTTTATTATCTATTTACAGAAAAAGTGGAGCTCATACTATGATGATATATGAGTCCTACTTTCATTATAAATAGACAACAAAATAATATAATAAAAAAATGATGTCTCACTAATCTTATTCATGTATGTTTCCATTGTCATCCTTGTTATTCATCAATAGGAGTCAAGCCGAACCTAACCCTACTAAGCATATCAAGACTTTCAAGACAATAAAATATAATAGATATAGTCAAAAAATTGATTAAAGTGTCTACTACTAGATAACAACCAGCAAACTCATTGTTTCAAAGGAATTGACGTGTGTTTTGTCTCGCCATGTATAGTCATTGACATGTTTTTGTCTCACCATCTAGATTAAAGTAGTATATGAACATGATGATAATTAATTTAATAGTGATTAATAATTTCATAATTATAATTTTTTTAATAATATTTTATTTATGAATTTATGTATTAATACTATATTAATAACAAATATGAATAATGCTATCACACCCCTTTAGACATAAAAAACATCCAACACGTAAAATGTTATTACATAAAAATGTTGTCGGCATAAACATGTTATTCACCTTTCACATGAACATATTAACATGCTAAACACTCACACTATCAGTATTACACAATTATTATTATTATTAAGTGGCACTACATATTCTTAATACATCACTCTTATTTTGACTTCTAATGAGATGTGATGATACAGCGTGTTTCAGGACTGATCCACGCTTCCCCAACCAATGCCCGAGGTACCAAACCCACAGAGAAACCTGCACAAGAGTTCAACGGGGAACGGAGAGTCCCCCAGCAAACCCTCCGACGAGCAAGTTAGAAAGAGAGATGGAATGTAGAGATAGATTAGTGATAGAGAAGCTTAACTTTTTTCTTGTCTTCGATGTCTGCTTATATCCTTTGCTAATCATTTCGTTGTCCCTTCCGACCTGTCACCTTGGCTGAAAGTCTATGCTCTAGCTTACCTTGTTCATGGTGAGGCCGTTCTGTCCCGACGGAGAGGGGTTATAGCAATAAATGCTGTAAGGAGCTCCATTAATGGCTGATGTGCAGTGCAATAACTTTGTAGGATTTTTGTCTGCTTATGTGGCTTGTAGTTCTCTTGCTACGTGTTTAGATGTCATTGGTTCTTAATGCCACGTTGAGCTTCAGCAACGTTGGGCCTTAGTATTTGAGTTATGTATTGGGCCCTAAGTGGTGAGCTATAACCTTTATGGGCTTACCTGTGTCAAGATGGATGAGAGAGAGATAGAGAGAGGAGTGTGAGTCCATCATTTCACATGGTCCATTTCATGTCATTAGGAGTGGATTGGGGGGCTTAATTAGAGCTCCAAGCATTTTTCTATTATTATTAGTTTGGTTGGGATTGTTTTTTGTTGTTATTATTATTGTTATTATTTTTTTAGGAGAAATTACCCCACAGTGCTAATTTAAAGAAATTATTACATATGCATGAATTTTTTTATAATTTTTATTATTAATAATGACAAAATTTATTATTAATTTGTAATTATTTTTGAAGTTATACACTAATGTGAAATTTCTCCTATTTTTTATGATAGTGGAAAGGCATATTTGTTTAGAGGTGAGGATTCTGTCTTCAAATTAATATATTTCTAATTATTAGATTGTGTAAAAATTTTAAATGATTCGTGAGATATGATTTAATGATTGAGAAATCACAACACACATTAATGAGTTGGCTCTCGTCTGTTAACTACTTAACAAATGTGAGTGAATTATTTTGGCTATGTTGTTGATTTGAAACACTGCCAAGACTAGTGTCTTGAGACTAGTAATTATCCTCTCTAGACAAACAGATTGCATCATTTTTTGTACCAGGGCTGAGCCAAAATTTTTTTTAAAAAAAAAAATTCAAACCAGTCCAATCCAGACCAAACTACATGTTTGATTTGATTTTCTTAATACACGGTTTGTTTGATATTTGAGCATATTGCGATCATTTAGTGAACAGTGACAAATTTTATAAAAGTCCTGATTCCAAATCGAATTGAACTACGTTTTTATAATTTCAATTTAATTTGATTCCAAAATTTTCATAGTTTGATTTGATTTCAAATTTTATAAAATTGTACATAGTGATTTGGTCTTACTTTATTTCAAAACCGAACCATCCTTACTCATATTTTGTACCACGTTTCTGATAGGAACATGACATGCACATTTGCGAGGTGGAAAAGAGCTAGGTGTTCTTAGTTGCAGCTACGAAATTGTGAACTTTGTGAAAATGAAAGTTCAATACGTATGTGATAAGATATTTTTTGTGAGGTAATTTTTTATCAACCATAAATATTTATGTAGACAATATATATAAAACAATGATGAAAATCAATAACATATACTGTCTCTAGTTGGGTTATGTGGGTTTTGATTACAATCAAATCTGATTTGATTATGATTTTTTTTTTCCCGCTTAGGTATGACTTAATATGGCTTAGTTATGGGTCATGCTCTATTAAATTGTATGTTGACCTCATTGAATCACAATTTTAAGAAGTGACTATTTAGTAAAGTTTACAATTTATTATTTTTTGTTTTAAGAAAATAAAAAAATATTTCTATGTCTATTTTTGAAAAAAAAACAAAAAAATGTATACAAGGGATAGCCGAGTCAAAGGTGATTGTTAGTTATTAGAAATAGTGACTGGACACAGGCTATAATTTATCGATAACCTTTATTGTTAGTGGCGTAAGGTGGTTATCGATAATCTTTATTGTTTGTTATGATAGGTAGTGACACTGGCAAAAAGAGGTTACAATAATTTAATAAATTATTTACAATTTTTTAAAAACAAAAATAGATATTAAACAAGTTTTTCCTTATACTTTCAATATATATATGTAAAACCAAGTTATGTGTAGAATTATTTTTTAAATAAAGTAGTAGTTAAATTAATTTGTATGGATAATTTAGTAATTTTAAAAAATTAGGTTAATAACCCTTTATGTTAAAAAAATGAAAAGGAATTAAATAGTCAATGCATTATGGGGATTTTGGAAATCTGTGTGGATGCTGAAGTTTTGGGATATTGAAGGTGTGGTGCAGGATGTAATAGTATAACTGTGTGGGTCGTTAAAAACAGTACAATAGTTTGTGTAGGTGCAGTGTGACAATAGAGTTTGGTATATTGGGCAAGCTGTGTTTGGCTATTGAATTAGGGAATTAATTTGGTATTTTTTGTATATTAAAGTATTGCATATATACAGTGGGTTCTTGTGGAGGTGTAAAAGATATAAAAATATTAATTTATCTGAGTTTTTATTTACAAAAATGCTTTAGAGGTCTAATGTAGGAGCTCTAATAGCTCTAATGGGAAGGTGGGACCCACTCTGACGTGATGTTTGTGCCTTTTTTTTTTTTTTTTTTTTTTGCTTAGACACATCACTAGAGCTCAAATTAGAGCTCTAGAATTAGAGCTCTCTAGCATTTCCCTTCTATTTATTAGGTTTGTGTGATTGAAGTGATGGAGATAGGTGTTTGGAGTTAGTGTTGGAATATTATTTTAGTTGTTTGAGGTAACTAACTCTCTATCACTATTGGTTCATTTTTATTCCTATTGAATGGTTTGAAATTATAAATATTTAATTATAACCTTCATGTTCTCTTGAAATAAAATATGGATCAGCTATAAAACAACATTGGATATTATTATGAAAATTATTTGAATATTTTGTGAAACTATTCTGAAGATTGTACCAAATGTTTATTCTGAAAATATCGAATATTTTATTTAAAAATTGTGTATTGTTTGAATTTTGAACATTACTTTAGTCTGACTATGATTGGACCTTAGCCAATGGAGGTTATTTATTGGCACAAAATCTAATTTTTTTGGAGACTTTACCATCAGCCTATGCGCGATTTTGGGCCTATGTGCGGTTTTGGGCCTTGTCACGGGCTAAGTAATCGTAGTCACCAAGACTTGAGTTTTGTTAATTGAATCATTGAACCATCTGAATATCAAACTATTGATTTGAACAACGAAATTTCTTCAAATTATCTCATTGTCTTTTCAATTAAAATGTATTGCTACACTATTTATTTTCAACTATGAAACCATTTTACAAAATAATTGTTAATTTATTGAATTGTAGCAAAAATATATTTATCGGTTATCGACTATTTTTTTTGTATACTTGATTCAGCTAGCAGTGACGGTTGGTTATTTGCCGGGTTGTCTATTTTTTTTAGATTCTGAGGAGTAGAACTATGTGGGTTTTTACTTGTGGGAGTGCCGAGAGTAAGACTATAATTTGAGTTACTTGAATTGCTATTTTGTTAGTGGATTACATTAGTGAACTTGGTGGACAATTTCATGTGATAAAGATCTTTTATTATTTATGAATTTTGACATTATGATAATTAAAGATTTAATTTGAATATTTTATATTATTGGTTTATTTGATTGGACTCTTAACCTTGCATGCTCACTTAGATGAGTGTGCGCTATTGTCATGAGACTTGGGGCGTGACATATATATTTTTGTAAAGATGAATAAAAAATTATAAATATAAACGTTATTAAACATATTCTAAAGTACTCTTTGACAATGTTATAGTCTACTATTTTAATTTACAGAAGATATTAAACTTATTTATATTAATTTTAGGTAAAAACGAAAACAAAAAACGTGTTTGATATACAAGTATTTAAAAAAAAAAAAATACAAAACAAGTGAAAAGGGGTAGTGGCTAAAGATGGTTGTCACTGGTGAGGTGGTTGACTTGACAGTGGTTGTAGGTAGTTGATAGACATGGAAAGTGTTGGCTAAAAGTGATTGTCGGTGGTTGGAAATAGTGGCCAATCAACCTTCAAGTGGTAGTCGAATGTAGTTTTTAACAAAAGATGGTGGTCGAAGGTGATTATCACAGTGGAAGGTGGTTGGTGGTAATAGAAGGTTGTTGGTAGTTGAAAGAGGTAGTAGCCAAAGGTGATTAGAGAAAAAAGTCATTGGTAATGGTAGTCGGTAGTAATGACCAGTGGGTGGTTGATCGAAAAGGGTGGGAGAAAGAAGAAATGAATTTCTATTTTTAAATTAAACAAAAAAAAAAATTGAAACCGATTTTTTTATGTTTATAAAATTTAATAATTTTTAAAAATTATTTACAATTTTTTGAAAATAAAAATGTAATCCAAACAAGTTTTTATTTATAATTTTTAAAATTTTTATATATATAAACATTACCAAATAATTTCTAAAGGTGGTATTCACAATTGTCCAACACAAAATTTCCCTAGTATAGCAATCTACTTGGAATTAGATTAAAGTCTTTGTCCACACTAGGTAACCAACTTGTACATTCGCAGTACAACCTTTTATTTTATTTTTCTATTTGTAAATAAGCTTCTTTTTGCTACGGAATAAAACTTGTCAATACTAGTTATATACATACTTGATGAGTGTATTATTAAATTTGCAAAATATAAATTTTAATTTTAATTTAAAAGTATATATATTGTATGATGCTCAAATGATAGAGATATTCTCAGATCGAAGATTTTGGATCTGAACTCATTCACCTCTCTATACAAATTTTATATTTTAAATAGATTAAAAGATATTTTTAAAAATTAAAATGTCATATTATGTGAACACCATCTCAACCCTTCGCATATAATAATATGATGTCATCATTTTCACTCTCTTTAGATTTTCAGCATGATTCAGACCACTAATTTTGGTGTTTTAATAGAGCACTAATGATATGGCAATAAACAAAAAAAAATAAAAATAAAAACAAACCAAGACCAAAACATCACATCACTGTGAGTGGAGCCCACTGCCAACTCATTAGAGCCACCTTTAAAGCTAAAAAATTAGAGCTCTAAAGCATTTTTCTTAGATTTTATGTTACTGCTTACGTGCATGTCTAGCTAACTTCTTTGCCCCCCCCCCCCCCCCCTAAAGTATCTATTTAACAAAAAAGAAGAAAAAAAAAAGAAAAAAAGAAATCGAAACAGAAATTAGTTTTTTGATTTTTTTTTTGTTGAAAAAAGAGGTAAATTACAAATATACTTTTTAAAATTTACTTAAAATACGGATTGTTCTCTGTTATTTGAAAAATTATAAATATCTTATTGTCAGAATTTTTTATTTAACAGAATTAGTAGAAAAAATGAAATTCTCAACTATCCTATTATACAATAATAAAAATTACTTGAATTATTAATTGAAATATTTTTTTGATATCATTAAAAATTGTTAATTGATTTGATGATTTATTAATAAAAGGAGTTATTTGTTATGAAATTTAAATTTTCAAAAAACAAGATATAATTTTCAGAATCATAAAGAATAATTCGTATTTTAAGTAAATCTCATAAAGTATATTTGTAATGTATCCAAAAAATTAAGTTGACAAACAAATATGAAAAAGACGTTATTAAATTTTTAAGAGATGAAAATGATAGAACACCACAAACTCTCTTTCTCTCTCTCTGGGGTGTTTTGGATACATAGTAAAAAGTCAATTTTTTAATTTTTTAACTTTTTAACCTTTTTAGTCAAAAAAAAAAATCACAAAAAAGCCACAAAAAGATTAAAAAATCAACTTTTTACTCGCTTTCCAAAACGCCACTCTCTGTTTCGTCCTAATGCCATTCCTAACCTCAATTTTAAAGTGCACAAAGATCTTCCTAAGTTTTAACTGTAAATTTACCGTGTAGAGATCATTGAATTTTCAAGTAGAATTTTTGAGTTTTTTTTATTTTGCATATTTTGTTGTCATTAATGATTTTTTTTTAATAAATATTTTAGTCAATTTTTTTAAATTTATTTTTTGGATAGCCTCTCCACCCTTACATAACACTAAAGAGTAGAACTTGTGACCTCCCCTTAGAACTAAGCTTTTATTAGAACTAAGCTTTTAGTAGCGTTATGGTGGCCAACTAAGGTAGGCGTAGTTGGTTATATGACTTTTCTAATTATCATCTAATCATCTCACTTATATATTATTGAGTCTAGAAAATGGGAAAAATAGACTTGTATATCATTTTTCAATCAAAAAATACAAAAAATAAAATAAAAAGAGAAGCGAAAATGTGCTGAATTTTTGTATTTTTTTTATATTTAGTGAATTGCTTAAAATTTGTCATAAATATTTTATTTTTTAGATTTTCCGTATCTAAAAAGTGAATAAATAAATAAATAAATGATTAAAATATTAAAAAAATTATTAAAATCACACAAAAACAAAAAACAAAAAGCTCAAAAACTGTAAGTGTTTAAAAAATATATATATATATAGTAATTTTCGGTTGAACTCACTCATTTCGACCGTGTTGATTTTGATTTTGGTTGCCCAAAAAGTCTAAAAACCAATGAAATAAGAGAAAGAAAGTTGAGAGGACTTTAAGATATTTTAAACACTTTCTATTATTAGCTGTAGTTAGTCAGTGATGAGTGTTTTTTCTTTTTTGGATCATAAATGATGAGTGTGTTCGTTAGCAGTCTGAATGGGAAAACCTGGTTAAGACTTGGAACCTAAAAGAGTACTTATTCTTCTTCTTCTTATTCTATGCTCACAGCTCAAAGCCGTGTGGACCTGTTTTTTAACCCACAAAACACAGAAAAATGGAAACCACAAATGGTGCCCAAGGTCGACCCACATACTCTAGTAACTTGACAACTATCATTCATTTGCTGATAAATATATATATATATATTATGATTGTTATTTAAGGCAATTAAATGTAAGAATTTATTCTTAATTAGGCTGTCATTGACTATATTTTATTTGGTTGTGAAAAACGGATTGAACGTGATTCAGATAGATTGACTGGTATGAACCCAAAATTATTATTATGATCCATAAATTTTTTTTATTTTTAGCCATACAATAGAATGTTATGAGGTTAGTAAATTAAATTATAACGAAAGAATGGCAGTCACTCAGTTAATTCGAACCTTGAACCTCTGATCTTTATTGTTCCAAAAGACAACTACAGGAGCAACTGGACAAATTGCCCTATCCTCAAGGGCTCACGTGTTGAGGTTCTTTTTTACACATCCCATCCATGCAAATTTCCACAGACACAAATACATTCATTCATACAAATAACAGGGAAAAATCATAGATAGCATTTGGTTAAGTTTTGGAATGATGATTTCAATAAAAAAGTTTCAAAATTCTTTTTAAAATTCATATTTAAATAGTCAATTCAAAACTTTTTTTAAAAAATAATTCAAAAAAATTATTTTTTTATTTTCTATTTTTTTCAGAAAATATATATTTTTTATTTTTGAAAAAAAAAATTGATTTTTTATTTTTGAAAAAAAATATTTTATTATTTTTTTTAAAGAATTTTCCAAATAATTTGCTATGATTTATATATGAGCGATCCAAAATTCTTTAAAATTTTAAAAATAAATATTTTAAGGTAAATAAAAAACTAAAAAAATATTTAAAATATTAAAATATTTAAAAAGTAAAATAAAATATTTAAAATAAAAAATAAGAAAATATTTAAAATAAAAATTATAAATTGAAAATAAAAATATATATTTTTAAATATTTTAAAAAATACAACACAAATGTAGTAAATACAGCGCATATTAAAAAAATTAATAAATGTTGACAATAAAAAATATTTACCCTAAAAAATCAAATTAAGAAAATTGTCGCTAAAAAATAATTTTATGATATTAAGACCTATTGATAGTTTAAAAAATAAGTGTTTTTATTTTAGTCCCATCAAATCCTATTAAAAATAAATCTAAGTAAAATTGTCACTAAAAATAATTTTTTGTGATGCTTTTTTGCATATGTCATTAAAAATTAATAATTAGTGACTTTTTTAATGATTTTTATAAATTGTTGCTAAAACTTACAATTAGTGACGTTTTTCTGTGACAAATGTTTTAAAGAGAAATTTAGTTTAACATTCATTTCCAACTTTTAGTAATGTAATGAGAGAGATTCATAATATTTGTTTTTGTAATCTAAGGTCCCTCAGTCATATCATCTCTCCTTTCTCTCCCTCATCCTCTCTTCTCTCTCTTCCCATGACTGTCTAACGTCTCATCTTCGTCGAAAAGCAATTGGAGGATGGTTGAACCCTAGCCAACTACAACATCCCGAAGGAGTCCACTCTCTACCTGGTGCTCCGCCTCCGCAGCGGCACAAAGAGGCACAAAGAAGTGCAAGAAAAAGACCTATACCAAGCACAAGAAGAAGGTCAAGCTCATAGTCTTGCAGTTCTACAAGGTTTATGACTCTAGCAAGGTTCAGAGGCTGAGGAATGAGTGCCCCAACGTCGAGTGTGTAAGCAAATCAGATTGAATTTTCTCTGGATTGTGTGAATTTTCTCTAAATGTAGGAACCGTGTGAATTTTTTTTGGTTTTGATCATTATTTGTAATTTTGTAAATTTTCTCTGACTGTATGAATTTTCTCTACTCCGACTCACGCTTCATAGTTTTCATACCTTTGTTAATAGGTAACAAAAATACCTAGCAGAGAAAACCTAAAAACTAAGAAGGTGTCCCATAGAAACCTATATTCATATTTATTCTTATATATATATATACACAAAAATTTGAGCCTTGTATTTTTGTTAATATAATGCACACGTATGCATAAATAATAATACTAAGATCTCTTATAAACAAGAAATTAAAGTGGGAAGTAATAATATTACCCCAGACTGGGCCTCAATGGGACGACCATCATCGATGTGGCAACAAAATCCAACAAGGTCGAAATCATCCAAACAAACAAAATGGGCAAACGCAATCAATCTTCACATCATCGTCTTCCTCATCACTCTCATCTTCTATATCAATATAAAGATCTACTTCCAACAATCAACACGATTCACTCACCAGTTCAGTCTATCAAATATAAACATTTACATATATACATACAATCAATGAAAAACCAAAAACAGAAAATACAGATTGTGTGTATTTTGGTTTGAAGTAGTAGTACTCACCCATGGTGTGATTTGAAGAAGTAGATAGAATTTCTTTGGCTATATGAATTTTCATTGTTTGTAATTTTGTAAATTTTTTTCTGACTATGGTCACTGTATGAATTTTCACACTATGAGATTGTGATATGTCTAGAAAAATTTAAGTGAAAATGCCAGAGAAATTCCAAACATGAACATACACACTCAAAGAAATTCTAAGGTGATTCTGATGTGTCCAAAAAAATTGCAAACATAAACACACAAATACACTAAGCGAAATTTCTCTGGTTTGAAATTTCTCTAGTTTTAAAATTTATCTAGATTGAAATTTCTCTGGAAAAATGTTAAGGGACCCCAACTATTATGAAAATATTGCATGTCCTTTATTCTATAAAATCTCAATACCAGGGATCTTAAAAAAAATTTCCATTTTCCAAACTATCACTGAAAATTGAAAATTAATAACTTTTTTTATAGCGATTTTTTGTAAATTGTCGTTAAAACTTATAATTAGTGACATTTTTTGTAACACTTTTTAAACTGCCGCTGAAAATTAATAATTAGTAACGTTTTTTAATAGTGTTTGATAAAAAATACCATTAATTATCATAAGACCTATTAGATAATAAATCCACCTATCAAGATATCAACAATGATTTATCCCACTAATTTAGGAGCACTAACTGACCATTAATGCGGTGGAAATTCAAAAAAACAAAAAAAACACAAGAGCAAAACATCCCATCATGTAGGACCCACACCACTTTAGAGCTATTAGTGTCCATCTTTTTAGTGGTCTCACTCATTTTTGATCAAGATATATAGGTAAGTTGTTTTCTATTGGTCACACGAACCAAAAAATTAATTGGGCCAACATCTTATTAGGTTCGCTTCATTAATCTAAAAATCTTTGGTCAAGAATATTTGGTGTTGGTCTTTGAAGTACACAACAGCCACTCTCCCAACTTGAAGGACACGACGAGAACTCCAAAATAATAGGATTGGGTGTTTGTTATGCCCTTCAATGGACCCATTTGGATCTATTAAGATGATTTGATCATATGATTATTGATATATAATTAATTTAATTTTTTATATGCATAATCTAATTGAGATATTTTACAAAATGAACAGATCATATTATATTAATGGATTTAGAATTATCCTCACTAAAAAGTATAATAAAATCTGTTGTGCTCAAGACACAGCAAACACTTCCCAAATTCAAAATGGATAGGACTTTTCTTTGTTGTCAATTGAACATCTCATTAATTAGGTTAGCAAGATTGCAACGTGCAACCTAACTCTCCATTCATAAATTCTTAAGACTATTAAGAAAACTAATGATGATTAAATGCTCGAGGTATCAAAGAAGCATTGATCATCGACGTAGTCACGACCGTTCGACTTGATAACGATATTTCTTTGACAGTCGAGCATGATATGGTTACTAAGGCAAGACACATAAAATGATAGCTTAAATTGACTGAGTTGAGCTCTGGAGTTTTGCAACGTAGTATTTCAAACTTATCAAATTTTTATGAGCATAATTAGCGGCTGTTTGGCAATAGATTGATGACTAACTCACTCTGCTAAAAAAGCACTAGCTGTCAAAATTGCCTCTCGGACTATTCATAAGCCAGTTTAAAGTCCAACAAACAATTGAAAATTTTAATTAATTTCACAATTAAAAAAATAACAATTATTATCTACAACAATGATTTTAGGATTGAAAAAAAAAATTCATGTTATCAATTTGTTGATTATTTCACAAACAAAGAATCAATAGGTCAATGGAGTATTCCATCCCATGTGGTCATCTAAATGTCACTGCTCCGAAAAAAGGTAAATCACAATTTTATCCTCCAACTTTTATTGGAATTTTAACCTCACCTACCATTTAACTTTTATTTTATTCACATTACCCTCATTCTCTCCCTTTTCTTTTTATATTTCTACCTAAATTCATTATTCTTCACCTTTTATTTAACTTATATTTCAATTACAGTGCCCTCATTTTCTCTCTTTTCCTTTATATATTTCTAGGACTGAGCATAAAAACTAAAAAAATCGTAAACCAGTCTGATTCAGACCAAAGCATACGGTTCGGTTTAACTTTCTCAATTCATGGTTCGGTTTTGGTTTTTTATACAGGCAAACCGTACTATAATGCTTCTTAGTGCCAACCTAGTTGAGATTATGAAGTAATGCTATGATACTTTTTGCTCTTGCTTCACTTTATTGATGTAATTCATATGTATTATATGTTGTTCTCATTAATAAAGTCCTTTTCGTTTGCCAATAATAAAAAAAAAAAGATAAATCCTACTTCATAGTTCAGTCTATGATTTTATAGTTACAAATCTAATTAGAACCGAACCGGACCATTTAGATTATATATATAATTTGTTACCGAATGCAAATACTAAAATATTTTATTACTATCAAATATATATATATATATGTATAAATTATAACTCTCACTATCATAAGTATATTTTTGCATAGTGATAGAACTAGTTTTAAACAATTATGTAAATAATTATTAAATTGTGAATAATATTTTTAAAATCTACGGTTCTAAACCGAACTGAACCGTAGTTTAGTGGTTTGGTTCGGATTGATTTCAAGATTTTCATAAATTGGTTTGGTTCTAAATTTAATGAAACTGTAAATAATGAATTGGTCTTAATTTATGGTTAAACCGAACCAATTTAAACCATACTCACCCCTATATATTTCTACCTAAATTCATTAATCCAAACACAGCATGGTTGTGCAGTCCTAATCATATTTCTTATAGGGGTCTTTGTTGTATGCGATTTGTTAAGGGTGTAATTCCCTTCATTCTTGTTATCCTCAACTAATTTTAGGTGAATATTACATGGATTAAGTAGGGAATTTGTTATGACACAACTTTTTCTACCATAACCCTAATTGGTGTGGGTTATGAGACTATCTATATACATATATATATATAGGAAAATTCTACCACACATCCTCTATTATATGTACTTTTAAGTTATGTTAATTTTTTTTTTAATTATAATTCATAAGATTTTTTTATTATGCCGGGATTGTTTGGGGTGTTCTAAATAAGTGCACTTTTCGTCTTTTTGGACTAAAAAGATGAGGAAAAAAATATGGATGTTTGACTTAACTTTTTGTCTTTTTATGAAAAAATATGTAATAAAAAATTGTATAAATAAAGTGTGTAGTGGAAGATTAATTATTGATTGTACGGCTGTCTCGGCTGCCCAGCCTGTGTGTACAAAAAAAATAATCAACTCTTTCGAGGTAAATAACTTTTGGATAGTGATGGTCGGTCCGTGGGGCCATCATGGGTCCTATTTTAATAATCTGAACCATGCAATATGTACAATTCGTCAAGTATTATATGGCTGTAAAAAATTACGTTGATCGGATATCGATAGCTATATAATCAAATTAGTTTTTTTTCAACAGTTAACTATCACACAATCCGTTTTGTTTATACAAAACTGATTGATCATATAGTTAACGATATCCGATCAATGTGATTTTTTACAGGAATATATTAATCGACGAGTTTTACATGTTGAACGGTTCGGATTATCAAAAGGGAGTCCTTAGTGGGCCTCCATGGGCCCGACATTTTTGTGACTTTACATATAGTATTTTTTTTTGCCCCAAACTTCGGGGCAAATGCCTGTCAGACGGCAAATAATCAGCTGTTGTGCATTTGAAGTGTAAATATATATAAAATATTTTTTTAATATTTGTTATTTGTGAATAGTAATGTCTTTTTTGCTTTTTGTGTAACTTTTTGACTTTTTAGATTTTTTTGAGGATGCCAAACTTGGCCTATCTATATACATATATATAGGAAAATTCTACCACACATCCTCTATTATATGTACTTTTAAGTTATGTTATTTTTTTTTTTAATTATAATTCATAAGATTTTTTTATTATGCCTTATGTGTTGTTTGATTATAATCATTTTTTTTTTTAAATTATGACTCAGAAAGTATAAAGTTATAATATTTTTTCTTTAGTTATAAGGTGCATACAGTATACACCTTTTGAAGGGTGTGTACCATAGTCTTTCCCATATATATAGTTGTAGATTTTATGTCAGAATACTTGGTATAGATTTCATTTAGGGTGATTCTATTTACATACCACTAATACTCTCAGTACACACCATTATTTAGTACACACACAAAATAATTTTAGGGTTTAAGAATATCTTAGTTTATACCTTAACTTTACTAACCCTATATTAACACAACACTAACTATTTGAATACACACCATTGCATATATCAAAAGGAAAATGATTTGGAGCCCTAAAAACACCCCCCTAATTCCCCTAATTTCCAATTTGGGTAACTGTTTCCTTTTTTTTTTTTTTTTTTTACTTGATATGGAAATTAGGGAGATTAGGAGGGGTGTTTTTAGGGGGATGTAGCAAGGTCCATATCAAAAATTCTTCATCTTCACCACTACAGACAACAAAATTCCACAATTTTCAGAACAAAGACCATCTTTGTTAGTCTTGATCTCCATCGCTAGCGGAGGTTTCATTCGGCCTCCATCTTCGTCAGTGTTGATCTCCATAGTTAGTATTGAACTCTCGTCATGTCTCATCTCGTCGTCTCGTCATTTTAGATCATCGGCGGATTGTTTCATTCAGCCTCCATCTTCGCCGGTGTTGATCTTCATTGTCGGTCTTGAACTCTCGTCTCTTTTCATGGTTTCAAATTCATCAAATTAGTCATGTTCATAAATATAGAATTAAACAAACTTAATGTGTTTAAAAATTTATATTTGAATAATGAATAAAAGTTTAATTTATTTTAACCGAACTAACTTAAAATGTTCAATTTTTTATGTATGACCATTTAATATTTGGTTAATCTTAATAATTTGAACAAAATTGTTTCGTTCTAATATTTGGTTAATCTTAATAATTTGAACAAAATTGTTTCGTTCAAATATAAATAATCAAACATTATGTAAAAGTTTAACTTTGGTTATCCGAACACGACGAACAAACTCATCTTTCCAACATACGAACGAGATAAATTAAAAAAGCAAAAAAATTAAGTCTTAAAATAATCTTTTCAATGTTTAAATCAACAGTTTCAATATTTATATCGGATCTAACCATCACAATGTCATCCATAGTGCACAAATCTTCAAAACTAAGTGATTTTAATGTTCTTAAACCCTAAATCTTCGAAGGCAATAATATTTTGAATTTAAAAAATAAGTATAATGGAAAAGAGAATAAAATGAGCTAATTGATAATGAATTATATCATAAGTGTATGTTAATGGTGAAGATAAAGAAAATATACAATGTTTATATGTTAAAATCCTAAACCTTATAGGAATAATAGTGTGTGAAGAGTATTTTGTGTTTTTAAATATAAAATTTTTGAATGGGTAAAATACACCTCATATTGTCCTTAATGGTCATTTAATTGGAGGATATTATTAGAATTTATTAATGGTATGTACTGAAAATATTAGTAGTGTGTAAATAAAATCACCCTTTCATTTTTAAAATTTAGGCTAAACTACCAATAAGGCCTAATATTTGGATTTAATTTCTATCAAGTCTTATTGAAAGTAAGTCTTAGTACAATCATCATTAAAAATAATTTTTTATGACGATTTTTTATATATATCGCTAAATATTGATAATTAGTGACTTTCTTGTCACGATTTTTATAAATTGTCGTTAAAACTTGCAATTAGTGATATTTTTCTGTGACAAATTTTTTAAACTATCACTGAAAGTTGAAAAATAGTGACTTTTTTATGATAATGCTTTTAAATCATTGCTAAAACTTATAATTGATGACATTTTTTGTGACAATTTTTAAACTGTCACGAAAAATTAACAATTAATAATCTTTTTTTAATTGTGTATGATGAAAAATGTCATTAATTATCATAAGATCAATTAAATAATAAATCCACTTAGTAATAACTACACGTAAGCGGTGGCGGAATCAGGAAATTAAATCAGAAGGGATACTTATTAATTACAATTTTAAATTTTTTTTTTCCATAACCAACAATAAGAAGATAATAATAATTTTTGAATTAATTTTAAGTACAAAAACTTAAATAAATTATTACAAAAGCATTTCACATAAAATTTTATAATTAATTTCGAGTAAAATTAAAAAGAAAGTATTGTGTATAACTAGTGTATTATGGACAATGTAAAAAAGTTATATATTTAAATCGTAATATAAATTATATAATGGTAAGATAAAACAAATTTTTACAAAATTTGAGCAAAAATTTCATATAATAGTAATATCACATCATCATTGACATATGATATTACCAACCAATAGTAAAGCAACATATGATGGGTAAATTCCACATGCAAATATAACTAATATTCTAGTAATTTTTACATCTATATAGTGAAATTAATTATATTTGCATATCAATAATGATGGATATTACCTTTATATTTGTCACAGAATTTTCATACATAAAAATATAATTTATTGTAAGCACTTCATTTTCAATAAAACAATCACTATTATTCTCATAAATTTAAAAATACCTTTGATATTTTTATTTATATATATATATATATATATTTTTAAAAAAAATTAGGAAGGCACGTGACCCCGATCACCATGTGATTTTCTCTATAATTTACAAGGTAAAAATAATTTAAATGAGTTAAAAAAATAGAGGAAGAAAACCTGTATTCACAATGATCAAGGCCCTTATGAGTAAAGTTTTTATCGATCAGGGGCTGTTATGTTATAATAATGATGACTTCCTGGCGTCACAACTTACTAAATCTTAAAATGTCATTTTTTATGACATTTTCTTAGATATATATTTTTTATATTTTATTTTTTCAAAAGGTAGGAAAGGAGTTACCGATGGTCCCGTGGAAAAACAGGGAGGCTCTCTAGTACTGTCCTTGTCCTACTACTGGAGGATTGAAGACCAAAGGTAGATAGATAGATTATCAACAAGTGTCACAATCCGTAATGGCAGCTTATAACTAAAAGGAGTTTTACTTGTAGAATTCTAGTTCCCATGTGCCACACGAGCAAGAAATTATTCACTGCCGTGGAGCATGGTCGCATAACGCCGCGAATCGATCGTGATTAGTTAAAACAATAGAAACTTGGCATTTGATGATTGATTAGCAACATAATCACGTGTTGTTCCTGAGGTACTAAATAATTTTTTCATACAAACTAGGTTCAATGACAAATGAGACTAATTGTAACCATCTCTTCACCCACCTTTTGTCCCACTATCACCACCATTTTGGAATTGAGTCACCCTCAAATAGTCATCATGATATTAGATTTGTTCGGTGCAATTTTTTTTTTAAATTAAAAATATCACTCACCCAATTTTTATATAATTGGTTTTTTTAATTTAGGATAAATTACACTTATACCCCTGAAGTTTGAGTTTAATATATATTACTCCCTAACGTTTGAGAAATTATATTAATCCCCTGTCATTATAATTATTTAGACGGAATGAAGACATTGAATTCATGTATTTTTTCTTTTTTTTTGCTTTGCTTTACTTTCTTTTTTTTTTCCCATTTCATTTACTTTTTTGTTTTAATGTAATTTTCTCTGTTTTTCTATTAAGAGTTGTTACTTTTTATATAAGTAAAGGGGTTTGTGAAATAAAACTATTAACCACAAGGATGTGAATGTAATTTTTAAAACGTCAAGGGGTGGGTAGTAATTGAACCAAATCTCAAGGGGTGTCAATGTAATTTATCCTTTAATTTATTTAAATTACTTTCTATGCATATTTATTTTTTAAAAAGAAAGAAATAATGTTTGTCTCCGTTCACCCAAATTGTGTTATTCAGATTGTAACGCTTTACATAGGCCTTAATATGATATGATTTATCTATTTCTTAATCAAAAATTGTAATCAAATGATTTTATTATATTTGTACCTAAAAAAATAGATGGTATAGTTTTAATTTTTCTATAAGTTAAAATTTGATAATAAAAAAAATAGAAATTAAAATTACCTTTTCCCTCACTTCTAATTAATCAATTAATTTTACTTTATTTAAATTATTTATGTCTTATAATATATAAGTAATTTTACAAAAAAATTTAAAATAAAATAAAATCGTATAAACTACTCATAATCAGCACCAAACACGAGTGTGGTGTCGCTTTTGGTGGCATCGCAGCATGCCCAACCACTTACTCCTGCCCTCGGGAAACAGCCTTGCTCCTACCGAGACGACTTGTAAGGTCTTGTGTAAAAATTGGTTATTTTAATTAATTAAAAAGTCATTATTAAAGGAAAAATTTATCTATAAATCTTATTTTGAAAAATAGTGATCTATTTAGTTTTAAGAATTTTTTTATAAACCAATTAGTTCTATTGATTTTGAACAGATAGATTTAATATATTATTTGAAAATTAAATTTATAGTTATACCTTATTTCTATTATGTTTCTGTTAGCTTTTTTGGCTTTCAAAGGTTAGTATTGTAATTTTAAGCGTGTCAGTAAGGATCAATCAATTCTTACAGAAGATTAATTGTCAACCAATTATCAGATGATTGTGTTTCAGTTCTTTCAGCTTTAATGAAGAGGACTTTTAGTGGTGACTTGTTGAGGAGAATTTGGTAAACAATAATTAAATGAAGAACAATTGCAACATTTCATTAAATAAAATGAAAAACTTACAATGATCTAATCCAGTCTCGTAGAAGTTTACAACAACAACAAGATACTTGAAACTACTCCTATGAATAAAGTGCAATACAAGAATTTGAAGTACAGAAATGTAAAGAACAAGAAATGTAAAATTTGGAAGGAAAATATGAAGTAAATGACTGGTTTCTGGATTTGAATCTGGGTCCGTCTTCCTGGGACCTTCTCTACTATTTATACTTCTCAATGATAACTGTTGAAATGAGCTTCTAACCGTCAAAGCATCCCTCCATGATTGTTGATCATGCTTCCTCACAGTTAGCTCCACTACGCCATGTCTGCAGTTAGGCTTCCCCCTTATTTTTGAATTTGAACCTTATGAGTAACCGTTGGGCCACATTACCTTATATCCTTTGATCATTCCAGTGTTATGCAGACCCATTATTGCCAGTATGGGTTGACACGTGTCTGACTATGGTTGACGATTTATATTGCCTTCCCAAATTGCCCTTCTCATGCCACGTGTTGAATCGTGATTGGCTTTTACAATTTATACAACCAACATTAGCCCCCGTACTAATATGCCCAATATTTGATGATATTAGTGGATCAAAACACTTCACCCACGTCCTAGGACGTGCATGGGTTTCACATCTTCTTAGAACTACAACCGCTTGCATTAATTTTTTTTCCACACCGTGAACATTTCCCACTATCTGAGCATTCGAAAGGACTGATACAACTCACATGGCCAAACAAATCTTTCTTTGACATAGATCGAGCATACGAGGAGTTGCTAGATAATAATGTTTGCCCTCGAAAGAATTTTCATGCATTTACTAGCCACTCATATCCACCTTCCTATATTCAAGTCATGGAAGTTTTTGCAAACTATTGACCTTTGGATTACGAACCTATTGTTCATAATTCTCTAGCCCAAAACTTCACAAACATGGATATTGAAAGCTCTTCTTCTAACCCAAAACCTTCTGCGTGGGATGAGGCTGCAGCTTCTTCTTCTTCTTCTAAGACTTCTGGCTGGGGAGGTTGGTCAGAACCTGAGGAATCCAAGCTGAGGAAGCACTTTAATCATCACTTCGTCGAATTCGCTGATCTTCCGTCTTTCTCTCCTTTCGTTCAGAGCTCAGTGGTTTACCCATATGTGTCCATCGATCGCCGACGTAGTTTGGAAGACAACTTGCTTATAGTATGGTACACGTCCTCCATACCTATGAAAATTGTGCAAGCTGCTCGTCGCCCAGAGGAAGCACAAGGGTACAACCCATCACTCTTAGCCCAGAGGGCAAAATTTTGCTCTTCTGACCGGTTTGACTGTGTAAACAACCCCCAGTTCCCTCATTCTTTCGAGATGAATCCTCATGCGCCTCCTGTTCCGCAAAACCCTCATTAGGTGGAAGAACTGAGACTTTCTCTCTTTGAGAATCAGTTTCTTCCTTCTTATCAACCTCTAACTTCCCCTACTCTTTTTGAGCGATATCAAGCTCAACTTCTGCTTGCGGCCTTTTCTCACTTGCCCTTCAATGTTCTTGAGGGTGATGTTCTTCTTAAGAATCTTCGATGGGCTTGTGACATTATAACTCGAAGTCATGTCCTCAATCGTACTACCCAAGCAGAGCTTCAGATGTTTTTGGATCAACTCCTATGTCTTCTTCATTGGCACCAAACTTCTGTGGCCACCACTCAATCTTTGGACAACATCTCAGCCCGTCGAATTCACACCCAGTATGAAGCAGAGAACTTTATCGATGAATATAATGACTTCAAGAATAAAGACTCTGCATACTAGGATGACTTGGATATGGACAAGATAGAACAAGGATTGAAGGAAACAGAGTTCGAAATAAAAGCTGAACAACTTTTTCATCAAATAAGAGCATATCAGCTTCAGCAGCCTAGCTTGGAGAAGATAAAAGACAGAATAAAAAAGGAACAGAAATTTATCGACCACTGTTAGAATAAGTTCCATGACCTTGTCATTTTCTCTATTCCTTATTTTTATGAAATTGAATATGTAGCCAAAAAGGCCTTCTGATGTAATTACTTTCACCTTAATAAAGCTAGGCTTTCCTTTATTTATTCGGCATGGTTTGATTTCATTCTGTTTATCCAAAATGAACAAAATCAAAGTTTCGAATTCACCAATTTTGTCCTTCGAAACTTGATTTAAACATATCCAATGGAATACTAGAGACTTAATTTGAACTTCCCCAGCATATGGAGTGTAATTGACAATTTTCCCAATCATATGGTTAATACACTCAACAGTTTCGAATCAACTATTTTTGCTTCGAACAAGCAGTCTACATTTTCCGAAGTATAGAAAATTCCTTTAAGAACTGGACTGTTTCATTCTAAAAGAGTGATTCCTTTTGTATACTACTAAACCAACTATTGGTTTTTCGTCACTCTAAAGCCTAGAACAAACAAATTTTAACCGTAAGATATTTCAAACTTTGCTTCGAAGGATTTTACTTTCACCAAGAAACCTAAAAGCAGGTCTTTAATCCTTTTGAAGTAAACAAATACTGGGCACTCCTTCACTCCTAGGTGTGAAATGTGCTTCGAAGTCAACTTCCTGCTTTTGAGGCTATTTGTCACTTGATTTTGGCGCCAAAGCTCGACTTTGAAGCCAATATTAGTATTTGAGATACGTTTTCCTCCTAAATTATCAATATTGAGAGAAACCTTTCGCATCCGTACCTTTAGCACTTTTTTATGAATTCAACCCACTTAAAACGATTGGGTATTTTCTCAGAAAGAAAGGTTTAAAAACCCTTTTTATTTCGTGCTCTCAATTCACTTGTTTGCCTAACACACAAACCCTTCATCTTTATTGACTTTCTCTTTCCCCTTACCCTCTTCCTCAACTTTGTCTCTTGAAAAAACTCCTGCCAATGGCTTCTTCTTCCTTGAAAATACCAGTTGTGGAGCATGCAAGTCCATCCGTAGTCTTAAAAAAGATCATTGATGAAGAATGTGAGAAATACAAGGCTGGTGAGAAAAGTGCCATCGACGGATGCATCTTCCTTCCCCGTCGTCATGAGCAACAAGAATACGCGCTTGGGCCCATTTTTAAGGAGATTCCCACTGAGCTTCCAACTCTGTATCCGCGTCTGGAAGATCATTGCCTCATTTATGAAGGTAGTCTTGATTAGGGAAACTGGAGGATGAACTGACCCCATCATTGCTGGCCCACAGTAAGACCAAAGTGGAAGGAATGGTATGATTAGGTCGTCTCTGATAGGACACTGGATCTTTAGGAGCTCTACCTCTTCGACGCCTTTCAATTGTCCAAGTTCACCATTTCAGAGGATCCTTTTTTAATACCTGCTACCCTTTGTTTTTGGAATTCTACTTTCAACTTCTTTCAATTTAGATGTGGGATGATGGCTCCTACTGTCCTTGACATCTGCCATCTGTTAGGATTATCCCCTACTGGTACCCCCCATTAATCCAGACTATCCTGACCTCAAAACCTTTTTTTCTCTCCCCTCTCTGAACTCATCCTATAGTGACTTGTCAAGGTTGAGAACAGAAGAGAAGGCCCTGTGACTAATAGGGAAATTTTCTCCTTTTTATTGTATTGGCTTTGCAAATTCCTCTTCTGTACTTCTTCTCAGAGGATCATGCCTGAGTTTGCCCCTCTTACCAAAGCCCTTGTTTTACAAAGAAAGGTGGCCTTAGCTCCATACGTTTTAGGTCATGTTTATAGAGCTTGTTCCCATTTTTTTGTGAAAAACCCTTGGATGCCAATCAAGGAGGCCCATTTTGGATACTCCAACTTTGGCTTTTTGCATACTTCACTGATTTGCAGTCTAAATGCTTAAAGTTTTTGGAGCCAAACCCCACCACTCATGGTATGAAGTTAGCCAATGTTTCACTTTATTCTTCCAACCTTGCCTTTTAATTTTGTTTCTTTCACCAGCTCCCAGCTTCCCATTCTTCTCACAACTTCCGCCCCTTCGAAACTACCAATGTTGGCCCCAGCCTGGATGTGGACCTTTTTGAGTGATAGGTCATGTTCTATGCCCCAGCACAAAAATATGTGGGCCTCTGTTTTGATCCCCAAGGAACTATTCATTGGGACTATGAACCCCAGAGCTTATAAGTGCATCTTTGAGCCCTACCCTGCCTAATTTGCTAGGCAATTTGGATTCTCACAAGGGGTCCCTATCCCTCTCTGCAGTTAGTCCAATTTAAGCCTTACCAGCAGAGATTTGAAGATTCGAAGATCCATATTGGAAGGAGCAACTTCCAAATTTATCCAAGATTTAATTGACTTTGAGTACCTACCCTTCATTCTTCAAAATAATTCATTGAAGAGGTACCAGAACTGGTGGATAACTAACATGGAGGTGCACTTGGCTATTTCTCCTCAAGATTTATTAAGGGTACTAGATGTACCTCAAGCCAAGTCCAAAGGGACTGGAGTTGTTACTTCCTCCATTGCTCATGTTACCCCAGCTCTTGCGCCTGCTACTATAAAGTCTGCTCCTGTTGCCTCACCTTCTCCTAGAGTTACTCGAGCTGCCTCGAAGAAAAGTATGTACCACTGCTTCTTTGCTTTTCTCCTCCTTTATGATGCTCTTGCTCTTACTTATAGTTCTTTCTTTGGTGTAGGTGGTGTGGGTGCCTCACAGGGAGATTCTCTCCAAAAAGTTTAAGCTTTAAATCTTCTCAAGAGCAAACAGCAACAACAAAGGACAAGAAAGCTCTTGCTTGATCATGAAGAGGAGGTGTCTGAAGTTCATGTAGAAGAAAATGAAGCAGAACAAGAAGAAACAGAAAAAGATCAGAGAGAGTTGGAACCAAATGTGGAATATTCAAGTATCTACCAAGAAGAGAATCAACCATATAAGTTGAACAAAGAGATTGAACAACCTATTCTCCCACCTCAAAAAGAAAGAGGAAACAATGATGATTTGCCAAGAGAATGGAAGTTTGTTCATAATCACTCTAAAGATTTAATCCTAGGTGACCCTACAAAAGGTATTGAAACTCGCTCTTCATTTAAAAACATTTGTAGTAACTTAGCTTTTCTCTCACAGATTGAGCCTAAAAACTTTCTAGAAGCCGAATTCGATGAACATTGGATGATAACTATGCATAAAGAGCTTAACCAATTTGAGAGAAACAAAGTGTGGGAACTTGTGTCAAAACCTAAAGATCATACCATTATCGGTAGCAAATGGATCTTTCGAAACAAGCTTGATGAATTCGGCACAATTATAAGAAACAAGGCTAGACTTGTTGCACAAGAATACAATCAAGAAGAAGGTATTGATTTCAATGAAACCTTTGCTCCGGTTGCTAGATTAGAAGTCATTCGCATGTTACTTGCATTTGCATGTTTTAGAGATTTCAAACTTTATCAAATAGATATAAAAAGTGCCTTTCTTAATGGTTTTATAAATGAGGAAGTTTATGTTAAACAATCCCCAGGTTTTGAAGATCATGCTTTTCCAAATCATGTTTTTAAACTATCAAAAGCTTTATATGGTTTGAAACAATCACATCGTGCATGGTATGAACGATTAAGTAAATTTTTGATTGAAAATAATTTTTCTAGAGGAACGATTGACACAACACTTTTTATTAAAACTAAAAATGATGATTTACTTATTGCACAAATATATGTGGATGGCATTATATTTGGTGCTACTAATGAAACCTCGTGTAAGGAATTTACTAAATGTATGCAAGGTGAGTTTGAGATGAGCATGATATGGGAGCTAAATTATTTCCTTGTGCTTCAAGTCAAACAATGTAAGAAATGAATTTTTATCAACCAAGCTAAGTACACAAAAGAACTATTTAAAAAGTTTGGTATGTATGACTCAAAAATAGCTGGAACACCTATGAGCACATCTATTAAGCTAGATAAGGATGAAAAAGGTAAGTCCATTAATCAAACAAAATATCGAGGTATGATCAGCTCACTTCTTTATTTAACTGCAAGTAGACCCGATATTATATTTAGTGTTTGTATGTGTGCTAGATATCAATCAAATCCTAAGGAATCACATCTCAATGCTGTTAAAAGAATTTTTAGATATCTTGTTAGCACTCAAAATTTGGGACTGTTTTATCCTAGAGATGTTGCATTTGATTTAATTAGTTACTCCGATGTCGACTTTGCCGGATGCAAACTTGATAGAAAAAGCACCAGTGTCACTTGTCACTTTCTTGGTAACTCATTAGTATCTTGGTTTAGCAAAAAATAAAATTTTGTTGTTTTATCAACGGCCGAAGTTGAATATATAGCTTCCGAAAGTTGTTGTGTCCAAATACTTTGGATAAAACAACAATTTGAGGATTTTGATTTGCATTATGATCATATCCCTATTAAATGTGATAATACTAGTGCCATCAATTTAAGCAAAAATCCGGTTCAACACTCACGAACAAAACATACTGAAATTCGACATCATTTTTTAAGAGATCATGTTCAAAAGGGGATATTGTACTTGAATTTGTAAACACTGACAAGTAATTGGTGGATATTTTCACAAAACTCCTAAGCGATGATCAATTTTATTTTATTCGTGGCAAGCTTGGAATGTCGATTTCTACTTAAAAAGTTTTATTATGATTGTGAAACTTGAATTTTTGTTAAAATGATATATGTTATTGCTACATTGATATGGAAACATTTATATCAGTTGAATGCTCTCAAGTCCTTCATACATTTATTCTCCTTAACAGTTTGTTATTCTCAACGGTGTAATTTTTTTGGGGTTCTACATCTTGAGGTAAAATTAACTTTGCATACATTGATTTTTTTTCAACTCTCATGGTATTTTTTTTGCATTACCATTCCAACAACACCAACGTCTCATTAAGTTTAATTTCTACTAGTATTATTTTATTTTAATTTATTTTATTTATTTTATTTTGCTATTATGTTTAATTTCTTTTATTTTTATTTTTTTCTCATTATTATTTTTTGTTTGGGCTTCATTTTCTTTTTCTTTTCTTTTTTTTTGCTTTTTAATTTCATTTTTCAGTACTTAAACATAAAAACAAATCAAAATACAAATATTTATATTTAAAAAAAAAACACCCTAAATTTTTTTACGGCCACATGCTGATCAAAAAAAAAAAAAAAACCTTCATTTTTTTTTCTGGCCATACGCTGATCTTACTTACTCGCCTCTTCCATTGTTTTCTTCTTCTTTTTATCACCTTGGGCAACCCTTGACGCCTCTACCCCCGTGCTTTCATCGAGAGCGACGACTCCCCGCTGACAATCAAAGGCCAAAAACGACGTTGCTCCAAATCAGGCCATGAAGGTGGTCTTCCGTTTAAGCTCTTTATTTTCGGCCTTCAGTGCGCCTATTTCTGCTCGCCCATCCTTTTACATGCGCTGGAGCAAAGAGAGTTGGGCGTTAACCTGATGGAGCTCACTCATTCTGTTCTGCAATTGGTGAGCCAATTTTGTGACTGTAGTCACCGTCTCCATACAGGACGTCAGTGTGAAATGATTGGCTTCAATGTCTGATTGAGCTGCCATTATTTGCTTAATCGACATCATAAGAAGGTTGAAAAGAGTAGAAGCCGGGGCACTCAGCCCAGCAGAGCTTATGGGATCGTTCAGGTCCGGAAATAGAGTGAGGGGACGGGATGAGGAAGCCATG
Source organism: Camellia granthamiana (assembly GCA_036172215.1). NCBI lineage: Eukaryota > Viridiplantae > Streptophyta > Magnoliopsida > Ericales > Theaceae > Camellia > Camellia granthamiana. Next base: position 33,790,585 of record CM069905.1, on the reverse strand, counting down.
GTTTAGAGGTGAGAGGTGTCAAAGAAATGAGTTGCAGAGAAATAGAAGAGAACAGACTGAGGTTTGGCGTCCTCCGTTCAGTTTTTTTTCTGTCTCTCGAGGAAGAAGAAGATCGAAGAGAGTGATGAAGAAGAGATAGAAGAGAGTGAGATGAAGAAGAAGAAGAAGCAGACGAGTGTGATTAAGAAGAAGGCTGAAGAGAAGTGGCTAAAGAGAAGAAGACAAGGAGGGAGCGATAGCTGAAGCGAGCGGCAATCGAGGAGAGCTGCTTTTGTCGGCCAATGAAGCAAAAGCCAGGCCGTGTGATAACCGCGTTTTGCGAAAAAATAGAGAGACGCGGGAGAGTTATATGTGTATGCATATATGTATATATATATTTGTTTTGAATTGTATAGATGCCATTTATCCCTATCATTTTCCTCCTCCTCCTCCTCCTCCAGATTCTGACCCATGATTTCTTTTTGATAATGTCACAGGGGGAGAAATTATATAATGTTATGTATTATGGTATTATTTTGTTATGATATTATGTATTATGGTATTATTTGAAAACTAATCTGATAATTATGTATTTATAGTTTGATATCTTAGTCTCATATTATCTCTCTAATTAAAGCTTATTTATTATACATATGCTAACCTATGTATTTAGAAATGAATTCAGGGAACATGACTTGAGGGGGAGTCTTTCTTACTCCCAAATCAAATCAAAACATCATTGTGTGCCATCATCAAAAAGGGGGAGATTGTTAGACTTATTTATTTTGATGATTTATTTAATTATGTTTTAATTTATTTGGTAGAGAAAAATAGAATCCAAAATTTATTTTGATGATTTATTTAATTATATTTTAATTTATTTGAAAGAGAAAAATAGAATCAAAATTTATTTTGATAATTTATTTGAAAGAGAAAAATGGAATCAAAATTTATTTTATCCCATTATTTCTCACCTAAACCTTTATCCTAAATATTGTTAGAATGTATTTAATATTTGATTAAATCAGGAGTTCAAACAGCTCAAAATAAAGGTTCAAACAGCCCAGCACAGCAGCAGGCCAAAAGCTTCAAAAGGTTCAAGTAAAAGATATTCAAATTAGTAATGATGGAGTGGAAGATATTCAAATTAGTAATGATGGAAGTACAACGGCTATAAATTCAAATGAATACAACGGCTATAAATTCAAATGAATACAATGGCTATAAATTCAAATAAATACAACGGCTATAAACGGCTATAAGTTTCATTATATATACCAAACCCTCTAATGTAAACAAGTTACAAAAAAAAACCAAAAAATATTCTTTAATCTATAATCACTCACATCTATTCTCTGAAAAATTCTCTGAGAAGTGTTCTTCAATTTTTGTTTACAACCTCTCTCAGAAATTATACATTGAGTCATATACCTTTAAGCCCATCTTTCCTATGTGAGGTTTATAGAAAATTCAGAGTTTCATTTTATATATCTATCTTTGAGAGATAATTCTTGTAGCTTTCTGTGAAAGCAAAAACACATTCTTTTCAACCTTATAAGAGTGTAGTACACTCAGTGTTCTTGACTTAGAAAGTCTGTGTAAAATCTGTGGAGGATTGCTCTATCTGTGAAAAGGTTGCTAACACCCTGTGAAGCTAGAGTATAGTGGAAAATCTCAAGTGAAGCTTGATGAGTGGACGTAGGCCGAGTTGAAGTCGAACCACTATAAATTTGTTTGTCTCTCTCTCTCTCTTATCTCTTTATTTTATTTTAAATTGCCATAGCTATATTTCACATTTTTACTATGCTAAAATCATTAACTGACATAGTTGTTAAGACACTTGTTTTAATTATTTTTATTTCATTAATTATATTTTTTTATTGTGCTAGTCATAATTTTTATTAGGGTATTATTAATTTTAATTATAAAAACCTAATTCACCCCCCCTCTTAGGTTGTCTTATGGGTAACATCTTTCATTAGATTTGGACAGTTGTTTGGAGTTGCTGACATTCTTCTCGATGATCCCCTTCGAGGCCTTGCAAATGCCTATTATCAAGAATGGTATCTTCTAGTGCTGTAAAGTTATTGAGCAATCCAGCATGACTATTTCAAGTCATTTATCTCAGATACCAGCTACCATTAACTTTTATATCAACATCTGCCATGCTGCCAAAGTTGTAGAGGAGAAATTGTTGAGAGACTGGAGATTTGTTTCCCAGATACATGTTGAAGTGTCAGAATTGAAAGAACAACATTCCTCTGTCTCCCAATTTCGAGCTCAACTATTGGAGAAGAAAGCTCAGCTAGAAGAAGAATTATCAGCAGTCAACCTGGCATTGGATCAAATTGCCACCAAGCTGCAGATTACTAACCAAGGACTGGCTGATCAAAAGTAGGAGATGGCTATGGCCATTCAGTTGTTCCTGTCTCTTAAGAGAAGAGAGTCAATTATAAAGGAACAAATGAAACATTATACTGAATTTTGGGCCAATCTATGGCTGCATGTATTCAACTCCTTATGAAATAAAATCTTTATTTGTTGTTTGAGTGTTTTCATGCTTATTTTGTTTAACACTTATTATATTCTTTGTGTTTCCCATACGGTTGGATAATAAAGCTTCAAATATCTGTCATTAATTTTCTTGGGGTGTACATATCCATTCAAATTTCTCAAATGATATGTTCCCCAAAGCAAAACTCTATGAACTTGATGTGGTCCTTCCCAATTAGGTGACTATTTGCCAAACCTATAACTTTTAATCCCTATTAGGAGTATTGTCTTCCATACTAAATCACCTTCATCAAAGCTAATGTGTTTGACTTTCTTATTATAGTTTTTGGCTGCTTTCTTCTTTTGGAAAAGAATGTTATTTAATACCAGAATTCTAGCTTCATCCACATTCTCTAACTCCAAGCACATACTCTGAAGGTACTACTCAGGAACTAACTGATCCTGACATCTCACCCTCAAGGACTTGATGTTATTTTCTACAGGTAATACTGCATCATGCCCATATACTAAGGCATAAGGAGTAACTCCTGTACTTGATCTTGGAGAAGTCCTATAAGCCCATAATACATCCAACAGTAAGTTATGCCAATCCCTGGGATTGTCTTCTACAACTCTCTGTATTCCTTTTTTCAAAGATTTATTGGATGATTCTGCTTGACCATTTGCATGTGCATAATAAAGGGTAGAATTAATAAGGCTAATTCCAAATTGTGTCACAAAAGACTTTACCATCTTCCCATCAAATACAGTCCCATTATCAACAGTTATAATCAGTGGGATGCCAAATCTGTAGATCAGATCTTTAATGAATCCAATAACTTCGGTCTGGTCTATAGCTTTATATGGTGTAGTTTCGACCCACTTAGTGAAGTAATCTGTGGCCACTAAGATGAAACAATGATGCTTCGAAGAGGGTGGATGTATTTTTCCTATCATGTCCATAACTCATCCTCTAAACGGCCAAGACTTCACAACCACATGCAGATCAGTTATGGGTACATATCTTATCATGCCATGCTTTTAGCATGCCTGGCAGCCTCTAACATATTCTATACAATCTTTAAGGATGGTTGGCCAATAGCAGGAATGTCTTCGAAGCAGCCATCTCATTTTCACAATAGGCTGATGAACACCACAGATGCCTTCATGTACCTCGGCCATAACTGTCAATGCCTCATTTGGCCCTAAACATTCCAATAATAATCTGTCTGCCCTCCTTTTGTAAAGAGCATTACTATACATTATGTATTGCATAGATTGCAATTTGATTTTTCTACTGGCTTTCGAAGATAGGCCAACTAGATACTGCATTATTGGATGTCTCTAATCTTGTTCTTGTAAGTCATTATGATTGACTTCTAACACCACATTCCTTTTAGTTAAGGGTGGGATTACTTTTTGATATGTTGTTTGGCTTATGTTCATTTGAGTGTTATCCTTTCTCTTGAAATTCGAAACTTTCTGAGCCACATCATTAACTTTGTTATTCATGAATCTTGGAACATAAGTCACATTTGCTATCTGGAATTGAGAAAGCAAATGTAATGCAACAACATAGTAAGGCAACATGCTTGTACTTTGACATTTGAAAATTCCTTTCACTTTGTTATCCACCAATTGAGAATCCCCAAATATATCAACTGCATGAGCTTGTAATCCAATAAGTATTTCTAGTCCCACTATTAAAGCTTCATATTCAGCTTGATTATTAGAACAAGTAACTTCATCCACTCTGAAACCGCGTATGGTCTCTACCCCTTGTGGTGACTTAATCACCATACCAATTCCAGTTAGACCGTTGGCTTGTGATCTATCGAACCACATTTGCCATGGTTCAATATTGACCATACCAAGATCCATTATTTCTTAACTTTCTGTCTGACATGGATGATCTGCCAAGAAATTAGCTAAAACTTGTCCTTTTACTGCCTTTTGGGAGACATATTCTAGATGAAATTCTAATAAAGCTAGTATCCATTTACCAATTTTTCCTCCCAACATAGGCCTAAACAACATATATTTAACCAAATCTGTGATTGCAATTACCAAGACAATTGTAGGCAAAAGATAGTATCTTAGTTTTATTGCAGTAAAATACAATGCAAGACACAGCTTTTCTACAGCTGAATATTTACATTTACAAGAATTTAAGAACCTACTAAGGTAATAAACTGCTTGCTCTTTGCCTTCTTCATTGTCCTAGGTTAAGAAAACTCCTAGTGAATCTTCTGCTGCAGTAATATACAACTTCAAGGGCTTATCACCCTTTGGTGGCATCAGCACTGGAGGCTTGGTCAAGTAGGCTTTGATTCCTTCGAAAGTAATTTGATGGTCTGTTGTCCACACAAAATCCTCTTCATCTTTCAACTGACTGTTCGGTCTGTTAAGACCTACTATACTGTTTTGCTATGGGATGCACCACCTGTAACTGCTATGGTTTCAAAGTGATTGATATGATTGTTTATTTACTGAAAGGACATTCATTCTTAACCTCTTTACACAACTGTTATTCACTGGACTTTAGCTCACTGTTTATATATATATGTAGGTGTCCACGCACCGGACCGATGCTAGGAGCGTCAGGCTAAGCTCCTATTTTGTCAAAGCCAACCATTGTGCCTCACTTCGAGGTTCCAAGTGCGTCAAAGCCATGGCTGTTTTGGGGTGTTTTAGATTTCCCCTTTTGCCCCTGTTCTGTAATAAATGTTAAGACTTGCACTGTACTATTATGGTAGGGATTTGATCCCTAACCTGAATGTCTGTATATGATGCATGTATATACTGTTTTAGTTTTGAATGTGAATATGTGCAGAAAAGTCTTTTTGTATTCAGATTGTCACAGCTCATTGGACATCTTTTATTTACTGTTTTGGCTTCCGCCAGCCCTTTTACTCTGTATTACTGTCTTTACTGTTAAGCAGGCCTTCGGTAATCACGGATTACTAGCCGGTTACGGTGCTAAACCCATAATGGCGGGTTTGGGTCGTGACAGAATGGTATCAGAGCGATATCAAACCACAAGTTATACCGCACACACGTGTCCAAATGAGCTATAGGATGTCCTAGAAAAGCGATTAGGGCATTGCATGAGCATTGAAAAAGTGTATGTGGCCATGACATGAATATATGTGCTAATGTGCTAATGTGTTTAAGTAAGCAATTCCTATGTTCATTATTACTGTATTGCATATAGTGAAATAGACAATACAAGGAATGTCGATGAAACAGAATCATCTGATGCTAGAATGACAAGATTAGAAAGAACAATTGAACTGTTAACTGAGGCCTTGAGGCTACAACAGAACTAACAGCCCCCACCTCCTCCAGTTTAACCCGAGCAGAATGTTAATGATGATATAATTATTCTGACACAAAAGTTCAGTAAAATGAAACCACCATCCTTTCAGGGAGGCCTTGAACCATTAAAGGCCGAAGCATGGGTTCTAGAAACAGAGAAATTATTTGAAGTGTTTTCGTGTTCTGAAACACACAAGGTATTGCTGGCTACCTTTACCTTACAAGAAGAGGCCAGAAGGTGGTGGATACTTGTTCGTGCAACAATACTGCTTTGACTTGGGCTCAATTTAAAGTGACTAAGTTTGAACAGTTGAAGCAAGGTACCATGTCTGTAGCCGAATATGAATCAAAGTTCACTGAACTTGCCCGATATGCACCACACATGGTGGACACTGATTACAAAAAGGCCAGGAAGTTTGAAGGTGGCCTCAATGTAGAGATACTTGACAGAATCAATGTGCTGAAGTTACTGAAATATGTGGATGTTCTGGACTGGGTGATAATAGCTGAGTCGAACATCAAGGCATTAAAACAGACCGAAACACCAGCGACTGAATGGCATGGTAAGAGACGGGGTTTTAAGTTTAAGAAAGGCCGAAATAACTCATCGAATAAGAAGCAAAATACAGGGTCAACGACCAGTTCTAGTCAGGGGAGTGGTTCCATACCACCCTGCTCCGAATGTGGGAAAAGACATAAAGGGGTTTGTTATAAAATTTCTGGTGCTTGTTATAGGTGTGGCAAGGTAGGCCACATGGTTAAAGATTGCCCTTCCACATCTCAAGGCAATAGTAAAGCTACAGCTAGCGCCGCAGCATCAACTGCTCCACCGAAACCCAACCCCAAAGTTACAAGAAATGAGCCTCTAAGGCCGGGTATTTGCACTCGTACCGGGAGATGTGCAGAATACCGAGACAGTTGTGTCAGGTACACTCTTAATTTGTGCTCAAAATGCATATATTCTGATTGACTCGGGATCTACACATTCATATGTCTCGCATGCTTTTTCGCGAAAACTAAATAGACCGTTGGAACCCATGAATTATTTGTTAGCTGTATCTTCACGTGTTGGGGGATCCATGACTTGTGCTTATATGTACCCTGCATGTGAAATTATTGTTGGGGATGTGCATTTGTATATTGATTTACTGCCTTTGAATATCGATCATTTCGATGTGATATTGGGAATGGACTGATTAACAAAATATCATGCTACTATAGACTGTGTAACAAAACAAGTTGTTTTCCGTCCATCTGAATTGCCTGAATTTGTATTTAACGGAGTTGGTGTAGTGCCTCCCCCATATTTGATTTCGTCTATGAAAGCTTTTAAACTGATTAAGAAGGGATGTAAAGGGTATCTATGTTGTATATTGACTGCACCTACTGATGCTAAAGCTAATGTGGACAGTATTCCTATAGTCAGAGAATTCCCAGATGTTTTTCCAGATGATTTGCCAGGGGATTTGATTGACAGGGACATTGAGTTCACCATTGATGTGATTCCGGGTACACAGCCAGTTTCCAAAGCTCCGTACAGAATGGCACCTACCGAACTGAAAGAATTGAAAATTTAGCTGCAAGAACTGTTGGATAAAAAGTTCATCAGACCTAGTACTTCGCCATGGGGCGCTCCAGTTTTGTTTGTGAAAAAGAAAGACGGCTCACTGAGACTTTGCATTGACTACCGTGAACTGAACAAGGTAACAGTGAAAAACAAATATCTATTGCCTCGCATTGACGATTTGTTTGACCAGTTACAGGGTGCCTAGGTTTTCTCAAAAATTGACCTTAGATCCGGATACCACCAGTTGAAAGTCAAACCAGAGGACATTAAAAAGATTACCTTTCGAACGAGGTATGGACATTACAAATTCCTTGTTATGCCTTTCGGAGTTACTAATGCACATGCTGCATTTATGGACCTTATGAATAGAATTTTCAAACCATTCCTCGATTAATTTGTAGTTGTTTTCATAGATGACATTTTGATTTATTCCAAAAGCACGAAAGAACATGAACATCATTTGAACATTGCCTTATAGACCTTAAGAGAACAGAAACTGTATGCAAAACTAACAAAGTGTGAATTTTGGCTAGACAATGTAATGTTTTTGCGACATGTGATCAGTAAGGATGGCATTTCAATTGACCCATAGAAGATTGAAGCAGTAGTGAATTGGCCCAGACCGTCTAATGTTACTAAAGTCCGAAGTTTCTTAGGCTTAGCCGGATACTACAGAAGATTTGTGAAGGACTTCTCCAAAATTGCCCTACCGTTGACTCAGTTGACTCAGAAAGGGATATCATTTGACTGGACTGACCAGAGAGAATCAGCGTTTCAAGAATGAAAAACTCGACTTGTGACTGCACCGATTCTCACCTTACCCTCAGGTACGGATGGATTTACCATATTTAGTGATGTTTCGTATAAGGGTTTGGGATGTGTTTTGATGCAGAATGGTAAAGTTATTGCATATGCTTCCCGACAACTGAGACTGTATGAAAAAAACTACTCGACCCGTGACTTAGAACTTGCCGCAGTGGTATTTGCATTGAAAATCTGGCATCACTACCTTTATGGGGCAACATGTGAAGTGTATATAGATCACAAGAGCTTGAAATATTTCTTCACACAGAAAGAATTGAACATGAGGTAGCGGAGATGGTTAGAACTGATAAAAGATTATGACTTGCAAATTTTGTACCATCCGGGGAAAGCTAACACTGTTGCCGATGCACTGAGTCGGAAATCAATTGAAAATTTAGCCTATTTACTCACCGGGCAGAAAGAATTGCTATGTGGCCTTGAAAAATTTGAGGTTGAAATTGTTTTGCGTGAACAAGGTGGAACCTTAGCCGCTATTTCTGCTCAACCGACACTGATTGAAGAGATTAAAGAGAAACAACAACAGGATGACTTTTTGAAAAAGGTCATTGATGAACGGGAGTCCAAACCGAGGCTGGACTTTAAATTTGAGAACAATGTGTTAAAATTCCAGGGAAGGTTGTGTGTACCGAATGATTCTGAGCTGAAAAGACGAATTCTGCATGAGGGCTACAATTCGAAATTGTCTATCCATCCAGGAAATACGAAAATGTACCAAGACTTGAAACTGAATTTCTGGTGGCCGGGAATGAAGAAAGAGATTGCTGACTTTGTATCGAAATGTCTTCATTGCCAACAAGTTAAAATTGAACATCAACGACCCGCAGGCTTACTGCAACCCTTACCAATACCGGAGTGGAAATGGGAACATATCACTATGGATTTCATTGTTGGTTTACTTCGCTCCAGTAAAGGTATGGACTAAATTTGGGTTATTGTTGATAGATTGACTAAATCTGCTCACTTTCTACCTGTCAAAACAATCTATAATGCGGACAAATTGGCTATAGTTTATATTGATGAGATTGTTAGATTGCATGGAGTGCCAGTATCCATTGTTTCTGACAGGGACTCGAAATTTACCTCGAGATTTTGGCAAAGTCCGCAAACTGCATTGGGTACTGAAATGAGACTGAGTAGTGCATATCACCCTCAGACAGATGGCCAGTTAGAAAGAACCATCCAGACTCTAGAAGATTTACTGCGGATGTGTGTTCTTGATTTCCAAGGAAATTGGGAAAGCCATTTACCTTTAGCTGAGTTTGCCTACAACAACAGTTTTCACTTGAGCATTGGTATGGCGCCTTTCGAGGCTTTATATGACAGGAAATGTCGATCTCCTATCTGCTGGGCAGAAGTTAGAGATGGGCCCTTGCTTGGGCCTGAGATTGTACAGGAAACCACCGAAAAAGTGAAACTGATTCAATACAGATTGAAAACTGCACAAAGCCGATAGAAAAGTTATGCGGATGTCCGAAGACGAGACAGGGAATATAAAGTAAGTGATCATGTTTTTGTTAAAGTGACACCAATGAAAGGGCAGACTCGTTTTGGAGTCAAAGGTAAGTTAGCGCCGAGATATGTCGGGCCGTATGAAATCATTGAGAAAATTAATCCGGTGGCGTATCAAGTAGCACTTCCTCATGAAATGGAGCACATGCATAATGTCTTCCATATTTCAATGTTGAGGGATTATCTTCGGGATCCTTTCCATGTGATTGAGCCTACCCGTGTAATGCTAAGTGACGACTACACTTATGAAGAACAGCCTATTCAGGTTGTAAATCGACGAATCAAAAAGTTAAGAAATAAAGAAATTCCGTTAGTGAAAGTGGACTGGAAAAACCATGGTGGCGTGTATGCCACTTGGGAAAGAGAAGACGATATGATGAAACGGTATCCTAAACTGTTCCCTCTGGATCTAATATTCTTCCAAAATGAAGGTAATTCGAGTTTGGAGGACCAAACTCTTTGTAAGGAGGGGAGACTGTAACAACCCTCACCTCTAATTACTACTAAACTGTGACTGAATATGATAAGTAACTGATTAGGATGAAATCCTAAACTGATTGTATGAGTATGTTGCTTGATTGCATTTCTATCTATTTATCAATTGATTGATCTGTTCATGTTTTAAGTTTTGAATTGCAAATTGAAGGCCTTATCGGCGGCCGAATTTGAAATTGATTGGTATGTTATGCTAATTAGGATTTATGTGATTTTATGGTAGATTTAATTGAAATTTGATTTGGTGTGATTAAATTAGATTAAATAAAGCTAAATCGCATTAGTTCAAGTTATTTACGAAATTGCCATTGAATGGATTGACTCAAAAACCCACCCTTATTATGCCTTATACATTTTTGATGCATCATCTTCATTTCCTCTAGAGACCAAAAACGTGAGAGAGAAAGAGAGCTAGAGAGTTGGAAGAAATTGAGTTCACCTAGATTGGCTTGGAAAATTAGAAGACTTGAAGAGAGCTTGCATATTTGAGCCTCCTTACTTGAAATTCAAGACCTAAGGTAAAGATTTCATCCTCTCATTTGTGAATTTGAGTTATATCTTGCATGGTTCATGGTAATTTAGAGTTTAAAGTCAAGAATTGGTTTAAGAATTTGAGAGTGAATTCTTGCATGCATGCACATATTCTTGGATTTTGGAGTTGTTCTTCATGAATTTCCACGTGCATGTCCACATTTTTGTTATAGTCCATGAATTCATCATGTTCTTGAGCTAAAACTTGCATTTGGTCGTGTGTTAGTAGCTTTGAATTCAATTGAACACATGCATATTAAATGTACATCTTGTTCTTGAAGTTTATTTGTAATTAGTGTTCAATTGGTTTACCTTTGGGCTTGATTTTGCAAAATTGATCTTTGAAACATGTTGTATTATGGGTTTCTAAGTGTTTTCCAGAAAATTAGACCAAAAAGATCGAGTTTGAGGCTTAAATGCTTGAGTTTTGTGCTTGGGGATGAATCTGGAAATTTCAGATTTTGGACCCACGCTCGAGCGTAGGATTTCACGCTCGAGCGTACCCTCTAAGTCGTGCACTTCCGCTCGAGCGTGGAAAGTTGCGCTCGAGCATGAAATGCATGTACCCAGAAGTTCTTGTGTTTTACAGTCCGCTCGAGCGAGAGAGTTCACGCTCGAGCGAGGACCTGAGTATCACGCTCGAGCGGAGGTCGAGCGTCCGTCAAGTGTGAATTGCGTACATCCAGTACTTTTCATGAAGTTTACAGTCCGCTCAAGCGAAGGAAGTCACGCTCGAACGGAGATCCTTTGTCTGCATGTCTGCTCGAGCGCAGAAAGCCACGCTCGAGCGAGACCCCTGCTTTCTGAAAATTTTGAAAAGTGTTTTAAAGTGCATCTTTGCATCCTCTTTCCATCCTAGGCATTCCTAGGCCATGTTTAAGGCATCTTAATGAGGATATTGATGTAGAACCACACCGAGTCGAGTTAGGGACTAAATTGTTGATTCCCAAGTGTGTAACTTAGTGTGTGTTCGTTCTGTAACTGTGTAGGGTTAGCATCCGAGGACGTTCATTAACTGCTTATAGCCCAGTGCTCTGTGAGTAACAATGTTGTAAAGATATGTTCAATTATGATTATTTTTCTGAATGATCAACTGTTCTGCTTACTGAATCATTATTCTTTAATGAATGAATGTTTATCCTATTTGTAAACTGTAACCGTGGCATCCATAGCAATTTACTGTTACTGTACTGTTGCTGCTACTGTCACAGAGATGTCTGTCGGTTCCCATGTTTGGAACCACTACTGTTTACTGTTATGATGGCCATCAACTAACTGTTCGGTCTGTTAAGACCTACTGTACTGTTTTGCTATGGGATGCACCACTGATATGACTGTTTATTTACTGAAAAGACATTCATTCTTAACCTCTTTACACAGCTGTTATTCACTGGGTTTTAGCTCACTATTTATATATATATATATATATGTAGGTGTCCACGCACTGGACCGATGCTAGGAGCGTCAGGCTAAGCTCCCGTTTTGTCAAAGCCAACCATTATGCCTCACTTCAAGGTTCCGAGTGCGTCACAGCCATGGCTGTTTTGGGGTGTTTAGATTTCTCCTTTTGCCTCTGTTCTGTAATAAATGTTAAGACTTGCACTGTACTGTTATGGTAGGGATTTGGTCCCTAACTTGAATGTCTGTATATGATGTATGTATATACTGTTTTAGTTTTGAATGTGAATATGTGCAAAAAAGTCTTTTTGCATTCAGATTGTCACAGCTCATTGGACATCTTTTATTTACTGTTTTGGCTTCTGCCAGCCCCTTTACTCTGTATTACTGTCTTTACTGTTAAGCAGACCTTCGGTAATCACGGATTACTGGCTGGTTACGGTGCTAAACCCATAAGGGCGGGTTTGGGTCGTGACAAAAACCTTATACCTGAGGTCCTATTAGTTCATAGGGATGTATATTTGGGATTGGTTGTCCCTGTGGTACTGGCTGCTGTTGAGGGTATGATTGACCTCTCTGACCTACGAAAGGTGCTGTAATAGAAGGAACATGTGTTGTGTCTCTTCCAGCCACAGGAAACCCTTCTAACCCCCCGAGTACAAATTCGAACAAAAGAATAGTGAACCCCCTTGTGCCAGGTATGGCTTCGAACATGGGATTTGAAAATAACCTTATGTTATTCTCTTGTGTTGGTCTAGATCCACCAATCTGCATGGTTTCACTGTTACGTAATGAGACATTTTGATTTATCATAGGCCTCAAAAAAGGCTCATACCAAGACTGAGGTGATGGTCTTTCATAATTTTGATTACCAGCCTGACCATTAGTATGTCCATTACTTTGCATAGGTTGTTTGTCTCTAGCCAATCTTTGCTGAGGGACATTTGGAATTTCCTCCATATGCCTTGTGTTAGTTGGTTAATGGGTATTCATTCGATACATAAAGGATATTGCCCACCTTTCCATTGTGTTTATTAACTGTTGTCCCATGGCATCTACTAGGCTTCTTCACGGATTCATTGGCTGAGTAGATGAAACAGTGGACGGTCCAATTCCATGGTCTCGTCCACTATTCTGGACACGTGGTGCATGTTCTGCATTACTGGTCTATTCGACCATAGGTTCTGATGAGCTAGCTGCTTTCATAGGATGTGTTATCACATTATCCACTGAATTAGGTACCTCTACCTCTGCTTCCACACCTTTTTCTAGGCGTTCATTTTCTTCTTATCTCCTACGCCTAGCCATTTCAATTAGTCCCACTGGGCATGTCAAAAATATATATTGGCTTTTTTGACTTTCAAAGGTTAGTATTGTAATTTTAAGCGTGCTAGCAACGATTAATTAGTCCTTACAGAAGATTAATTGTCAACCAATTATCAGATGATTGTGTTTCAGTTCTTTCAACCTCAATGAAAAGGACTTTTACTGGTGGCTTGTTTAAGAGAATTTGGTAAACAATAATTAAATGAAGAACAATTGCAGCATTTCATTAAATAAAATGAAAAACTTACAATGATCTGATCCAGCCTCGTAGAGGTTTACAACAACAAGATACTTGAAATTACTCCTATGAATAAAGTGCAATACAAGAATTTGAAGTACAGAAATATAAAGAACAAGAAATGTAAAAACTGGAAGGAAAATATGAAGTAAATGACTAGTTTCTGTATTTGAGTCTGGGTCCATCTTCCTGGGGCCTTCTCTACTATTTATACTTCTCAATGATAACTGTCGAAATGAGCTTCTAACCGTCAAGCATCCCTCCATGATCGTTGATCATGCTTCCTCACAGTTAGCTCCACTACGCCAATGTCTGCAGTTAGGTTTCCCTCCTAATTTTGAATTTGAACCTTGTGAGTAACCGTTGGGCCACATCACCTTATATCTCTTGATCATTCTAGTGTTATGTAGACCCATTATTGCCAGTATGGGTTGACACGTGTCTGACTATGGTTGACGATTTATATTGCCTTCCCAAATTGCCCTTCTCATGCCACGTGTTGAATTGTAATTGGCTTTTACAATTTATACAGCTAACAGTTTCCTGCTGCTTTTTTTTTTTTTTTCTTTTATATTAGAAAGATAAGATACACAATCTATGATAATCAAATTTGAAATAAATTTTTGTATGAGAATTTTTTTTATTTGAAAAATATTTCAAAAGAAGTACAAAAACAACTTGAAATATGAGATTTTTCAAATATTTCAAAAGGATCGAGATTCTTCAAACATGTCGAAAGGAGTACAAAAACTCCTTAGTAAATTTTGGACAAATGTATAATTTCAAACTGTAACACTCCATTATAACACTCAAACGTAACACTCCAATATAACACTCCAAAAAAAAAAATCCTTAGTATATTTTTTTCAAACATAATACTCAAATATAACACTCCAGAAAAACTTCTTAGTATAACACTCTAATGTAACATACAAAAAAATTCCTTAGTATACTTTTCTCAAACGTAACACTTCAATATAATACTCCGAAAAAACTACTTATTATAACACTCTAATGTAACATACAAAAAATTTTCTTAGTGTAACACTCTAATGTAACACACAAAAAACTCCTTAGTGTACTTTTTCTAAACGTAGCACTCCATTATAACACTAAAAAAAAAAAAAAAAAAAAAAATCCTTTTTTTTTTTTTTTTTTTTTTTTTTGATCAGCAAAACAAATCTTTATTGATGGAAGAACATATGAAGTATGAATGAGTATATCAATAAAAAGGAGCTTGAAGCTAGCAAAAGCTCTTAGTGTACTTTTTCTAAACGTAGCACTCCAATATAACACTAAAAAAAAAAAAAACTCCTTAGTCTAACACTTTAATGTAATACACAAAAAAAAAAACTCCTTTGTATACTTTTATCAAACGTAACACTCTAAAAAAAGAATGTGAAATTCTTCAACTCATTCCAAAATGATGATGGATTTTTCAAACTAGGCTGAAAGGAGTATAAAAAATTCCTTAGCAAGTTTTGAACAAATGTATAATTTCAAATTGTGAGTGTTACATTTGAAAAAAGTACACTAACGAGTTTTTAGTACTTTTGTGTGTGTTACATTAGAGTCTTACGCTTAGGATTACATTGATTGGAGTGTTACATTTGGAAAAAATACATTAAGAATTTTTTTGGTGTTACATTTGAGTGTTACCTTTGAGAAAAGTACACTAAGAAATTTATTTTAATATTACGTTGTAACGTTTGAGAAAAGTACACCAAGGAATTTTTTAATGTGTTACATTGGAGTGTTATGTTATTGGAGTGTTACATTAGAGTGTTATGTTTTTATTTATAATGTAAGATTCATTACAGAAGGGAAAATCCAAAACTTCTATAATACGGATTGCCCAAATGTATAATTTTACATTTAGAGAAACCTACTTTTATCCCTGAAAAATTAAACTCAAACATGTAAGTAACTATCTCTTTGTATAATTTCCACTTTAATATGACCTTTAAGTTCATAAGAAAAAAGAAATGACTAAACAGCTTACAAAATCACATTTTGAGACTTATTGGTGTTTCACCCTCAAATTTCAATACCAAAAAAATTTTAAAAAATTATTTCCATTTATTGTACAAAGTCAAAAATTCATTTTCATTCCCGCTACTTTTTGCATCATAAAAAGTAAAAAATCATTTCTAAACATATTCACTCTGTTTAGTTTTAAATTTTTCAAAAACAATTTTGGAGTTTTTAATTAATTATTTTTATTTTAGGTAATTTTTTAAAATATTTTATTTTTTTTCTTTTTAGTTCACTTAATCTAAATATACTTTAAAAAGTACAAAATTTGTAAAAAGTCAATAACTACAAAAACACATTTTTAAAAATTTTTTTGGTATTTATTGAATTATTTTCATATTTCATTACGAATATTTTACATTTTAAGTACATTTAAATTAGAAGCATTTAAGAAAAAATTGATTAAAATATTAAAAAAATAATTAACTGAAAATAACAAAACATGAAAAATAAAAAACTCAAAATCTATTTTTGCAAACTCAAGATCTAATAGAGTGATTAATTTTTTTTCACCTCATATTTTATTTAAAAAGTCACTAAACAAACGAATCCAAAGTTTTTATTTATTTATTTATTAGCAAATGTTAATTGTTAAATTAGTACCTATGAGAGAAAATCTCTTCACCCTTCTTAAGGAGAATTGAACTCATGACCTTTTTGGAACCAAGCTTTAAGTAAGGTATGATGCCCAATTAGGTTAGGCTTAGTTAGTTAACGAATCCAAAGTCTTAATTATATTATTTTGGTATTAATCATGTTTGATACCACCATACGACTTGCTTATAACTTCTTTCTCTTGCGAGAGGGAAGAATTTATACCATAACATTTCATTGCTTATAACTTCTTCGTTTTTTAGGAAAGGGGAGAATTTGTATCATAATTCGTTTTAACTTTGATTTATTGTTTATGAAATAAAAATAATTTAAATAAATATTAAAAAAAAAAGAAAGATAAACTACAAATACATCCTCTGAAGTCTCTGTAGTTTGAAAAATTACAAATACCTTCTTATTAGAATTTTTTATTTAACAAAATTAACTAAAAAAATAAAATTCATAATTACTCTCTTATACAATAATAAAATTACTTAAATTATTAATTAAAATATATTTTAATTTCATTAAAAACTGTTGATTGACTTAATGATTTATTAATAAAATAGGCAATTTGTCATGAAATTAGAAATCTCAGAGGGTGAAATATAATTTTCAAAATTATAGGAATAATTTATATTTTAATTAAATCTCAGGAGATGTATTTGTAATTTATGTAAAAAAATAATTATTTTTAACTTTTATTTTTTAATTATCATCCATGTGCACGCATAGACCGATCAACGCGAGAGAAACATTTATACTGTTCATAGTCTTCAAGTACGTTTGTTTGAGGTTAAGGGTCTAATGTCTTAGTTGGATTAATGCACATTTTCTTAGTGGCACGTGAAACGGTTTTTCCGCGTGGATAAACGTAATCCTAAGAATACTCATTTTTGGACTTTGAAGTTTCATTGGTTGACACAATGACTCAAGTCCAAAAATACTGGAGGCAATTTTGTAATTTTATTTATTTAAAATCTGTACTTTTTCTTCATTGGAAACAAACGCCTCTCCCGAACATTTTAGTCATCAAATCGTCTTTGAATACGTGAAAGATAAATTATTAATAGGTCGTATTAATTGCATTTAATTATTACCAAGTTTTATTAAAAATAAGTTTTATTAAAATTATTACTAAAATTAATTTTTTGTGACACTTTTTTACATATGTCGCTAAAATTAACAATTATTGATTTTTTTATTATGATTTTTATAAATTATCATTAAAACTTACAATTAGTTATATTTTTCTATGATGAATTTTTTAAACTATCATTGAAAGTTAAAATTATTGACGTTTTTTATGACGATTTTTTTAAACTGTTGCTGAAAATTAACAATTAGTGACGTTTTTTTAATAATGTTTGATGAAAAATGTCATTAATTCTCATAGGATTTATTGGATAATAAGTACACTTATTAAAATATACATGTAAGTTCTCCAAATGAGAAATCATCACCTTGTTTAGTTTGATTTTTAATTTTTTTCCTATAATTTTTAGAGTAAATTGTACTGATACTCTCTATATTTTAATCCTTGTATCACTTTCATTTTTATAATTTGAATTGTTCGATTTTGATTTTGAATTTATGATATTATCTCAATTTGGTTCAATTGATTACAATTGTCAGTGTTTTTTTTTATGAAAAATACACACATAAGCAATATGTATTATGCTTTTATAGGTAAAATTGTAAACTTGTTCAACTCAATGAGTTGATCTCAATCAATTCAGTGATAAGTTTTCTTCAAATACTATAATCGGCTTTATCAATTAGATTAAATTGACACAATATCTAAAATTGAGAGTCAAAATCGGACTAATTAAAATTACATTGGTCAAAATAAAAGTATAGAGACTGTGCAAAATGCCTTCCGATCCGCTAAAATCGCACCGCTCTATTTGTTAACCGCGGATTAAATTTTAAAATTTATAATCCGCTTTCGAAACCATTCCGCTCTGCTATAATTAATATATATATATATGTGTGTGTGTGTGTGTGTCTGTGTCAATTTCCGACCACACTGCCAACTTAGTACTCAACTGGAGAACACCGGCAAAATAGGTTAAGTCCGAATAACCTGCAACAGAAAGAAGAGATTCCGGCGGTAGCTCGTTCACCCGGGGGCACTCTGACGATCAAGTCAGTAAAATATCTCTCAAAGATAACCAATAGTGTTAAACTCACTAAACAGAGCATAAAAGGCATACCTTAGACCCATGGGGGTGCCTCACTTTTATAGCCAACACAATCCTAGTCCCAATAGAAACTTAGCTCCAATGGACTTAGGATTACTGCTAATCTTGGACTCCCGGTAGGATTAGGATAAACTCTCTAAGAGTCTAATCTTTACCCAAACTGAAGTCTTTTCCCCATTCTAGGACTCTTGTCCCTTATCCATTTATCTCGGATTCCGTTATCTTCGCAGATAACCTCGGCCTAGCCGAGATCACCTCGGCGTCATGAACAGGACACGTGGCACTTCGGTTGACACGTCGGCGTCACCTTGGCCACGTGTTGGTACTCAGAAAATATACCCCCACAATATATATATATTAATTTCTAATGAAATATCAAAAGAAAAATAAATGTGGACTGAAATAATATGGACAAATAATATGGACTGAAATAAAATATGATGCATGAATAGAATTAGCCAGGGTGGTAGTGTGATAACAAGTTCTACCTCAGGCGTTTGTACTATTGAGACGCTCCACGTTGTCACGTGGTTTATTCCCATTATTATTTCCTTATTTGAAGCATCTTGGTAGATTTTATGAGGGCTTTTAATAATATTTGAACTCTTTGGGGCCATCTGGAAAATAGGATTTTGATTTTTGAGTTTTTAGATCTTGATTGGCAGAATTAGAGTGAAAAGATTATTAGTGTGACAGTATAAAATTTGAGATATAAAGTAAATTGTATTTATTCATACACTATATAAAAATTACATAAAAATCATTGTCATAAAAAAAAAAATGACTTTGTTGTTTTTGTAAAGTAAGGAATAAAATAATCTTTTTACATCCAATTTCATAAGAATATATTTCAATGCCACCTCCGTTATGAGATTGCTAATCTCACCTTTGGAAGGGTTTCATAAAATTAATAATTTTTCAGAACAAATAGGATATTTGTGAGATCCATCTCACTATTAGTCCAATTACAACCCCTAAAAACAAAGGCTCGAGAATTTTACCTCCTAGTGGAGACTCTTACCCTTAAGGGGCTTTTACGAACGTTCCTTAATAGAGGCTGATCATGCCAAGAACCAAATATCATATGTCTCTAATGTTGTCTTTAAATTATGAATTTAAATAAAAATTAAAAAAATTAACATATATTTCATTTGGAGAAGGATCCTCTCTAATAAAAAATTTGGACTGGAGGGCACTGTTTAGGCTCGTGGAGCCCAACACTAATCTCATTTTAATGATTCGAACTATTTATTTTGTCATACACTTCGTATATTTCATTCACAAAAAAAATTTAGATTGATATAATAATTATAACTTGTTCAATTTATTTAGTTTGTCACCAAAAAAAAAATATGATTTATTTTTCAAAACGCAATTATCGTTCAATTTTTTTGTGACAAATGTTGTATATTAAATATGTTATGATTACCGAATCGACCTAATTTTGTGTGTGAATAAAATACATGAAGTGTTCAACAAAATAAACGATTCGGATCATCGAAACGAAACTTGTGATAGGTCTTACATGCCCAAACATCGCCCTCCAGTCCAGATTTTGGACTGGAGGGGATCTGCCTCCATTTCATTTATATTTGTCTCACATTTTTCTTTTTTCTTTTTAAATTTATGTCAAAATTCGTAAATAAAATACAGTCTAAATCATTCTAATTATAGAAATGAACATCAAGCTTACATCTTCAAGACCAAGGGAAACAAAAATGACAAAAGGGCAAAAAGAAACTCATGTCAAGAATTTTATCTCTAAATCTATGTCATTTGTACATTTTCAATCATTAAATTATATCAAAAATTTTAAAAACATGAATATCAATGCATGATTTAAGAGTAAGAAGTGCATTGAAATAGAAAGATAAAGATTTAAAAACAGAGATATGGTGCCATTGTCTATGTGACAAAATGTATTGTAATACGTAACACAAGGAGGTAGAGGGGGAAAAATTACAAATGACAAGTCCTTCAAAAGGACATAATTTCCTTTTCATATGCACATGTATATATATATATTAGAACTTTCCATGACCATTACATGTATTTCATTTTAATTTTTTTCTTTTTAAAATCTCCAAGTACTTCTAAAAGTCTAAATATACAACTGAAATTTAGAAAATCAAATTTTCAAACTAGCGGACTTTCACACAAGAATCCAAACATCAAAAAACGTTATCAACGAAACCAAACAGGTCCCAAAAAGAAAACTGAAATCTACCGCAGCCACTCTACACTATTATTTTTATTTTTTTTTTGGAAGAGATAGACGTCATATTTTCCAAGATGATATCATATTCCTCTATATATATTCCAATAGACATTGGTCTCCACCTCAAGTCACCACCACCACCACAACCACCCCAAAATTCTTCCTCCCCCCACTTCCAAATCCTCTCTCTCTCTCTCTCTCTCTCTCTCTCTCATAAGATGGAGAGCAGTGACACAACAACAACAACCATTAGTTCATCATCTCCTCCACACTATCTCTCACCTTCATCATCATCTTCTCCTCCTCCTCCACCATCTCATCAGGTGGTTGTTAGTCCTTGTGCCGCGTGCAAGATCCTTAGGCGGCGGTGCGCAGAGAAATGCGTGTTGGCGCCCTACTTTCCCCCCACCGATCCCCTCAAGTTCACCACCGCTCACCGCGTGTTTGGCGCCAGCAACATTATCAAG
Organism: Camellia granthamiana; assembly: GCA_036172215.1. Taxonomy (NCBI): domain Eukaryota; kingdom Viridiplantae; phylum Streptophyta; class Magnoliopsida; order Ericales; family Theaceae; genus Camellia; species Camellia granthamiana. The sequence continues at coordinate 33,769,389 of CM069905.1, read as the reverse complement.
TTCTTGCAGGTACTACTAATTTGGAGTTCTTATATACTAAACTAAAGTGTAACATATCGCTTATTTTTATCGCCTTTCTTTTCTTTCCCATGCACCAAGATTTGAGCTGATTTTCATGAGCATTGATATTTGATCCCATAGCTTAGAGCATAACTTAGGTTTGAGTATATGGAGAGTAGTTGTTTCAAGTTTAGCTAGAGAATAGCATTCTTGACTAGGAAAAGTTGTGTGGTGTTCGTTTGTGGCGGCTTCAGGAGCCACATCAATGAATGCAGATGTCAATTTTACAAAAAAATAAATAAATAATATTAATAATAATTACATTACCATAATACAGAGATAAAAATAATGTCATTGTTGTACTCAATGTCAATACTCATTTCACACCAGAGAAAAGTTAGAGATCATGAAAAAACTTTCATGAAAATGATCATGAAAGATTTATGACTCTTGGATTACCTTGATTAGTGTGTACTGCTTTATTTTAAGTGTAATCCAAGGGTCATAAATATTTCATGATCATTTTCATAAAAAAAATTTCATGATACCTAGCATTGCTCTTCACACAATTGCGTGAGTCCTATATTTATGATGGGCCTTACATTATCAAGTGCCTTTTGGATTCATTGGGACATTGCCTCAAGAATATCAAATAATTTCAACAAGTTATTTATTTTATTTTTTTTGGGTGAAGTGTGGCCAATTCTATGAAAATTCTTTGTACATAGTATTACGGATAGTAATAAGTTAGTGGTGGTTGTATAGTTCAAGCGTTCACATTTTGTTGCAGGTCAGAGGAAAAGGGAAATTAAATTTCTTAACAATAGGGAAAAAGCAAGTTTTATTTTTACGATAGGCCTTAGTGATTGAGACTCAAATGTAATTGACAGTTAGATTTATTTAAGATTAATTTTTATTTTATTTATTAGTTAATTAGGATGACTGAAAAGATTAGTGTAAATGCATGGAGGCTGACATGTTGATATGATATATCATTAGATATGAGTTGAGTGAATAAAATTCTCAGGTGAACAAAATTCTCAAAAAACAAAATTCTCAAATATAATTGGTTAAAATAGTAGCGTGAGCTCATTTAAAATAGGAAATATTCCAGTTTTAATCAATCACTATAATCTAACAAGCGAGTGAATAAAACTAGATTCGACAATAATTAGTGATTGATGTAAAATATTACTTAGGAGCATTAACTAATAATTTTACCAAACTACCCAAGTGTCACACTCTCACGATTTATTTTGTTTGGTGACCAAATAAAATTCCTTTTTGGACTTTGGTTTGGGCTCCATTGACTCTTCTCTTTTTTTTTTTTCCCCCCAACAGCTCTCAAGGCTTTTACAAAAGTCTAAGTTGTCTACTACTTTTTAAACAACAATATAATTTATTCAAAAAAAACATTTTTAAAAATTATAGAATTTTAAATATACATATCAAAACCATTCTGAATTTGACCTAAAGACCAAATCAAGTTTAAATTAATTTACATCATAAATTCAAATTTTGAATATTTTCTTAGTACATAATATTTTTTATTTTGCAAGGGAGATAGTCAAAATAATTGAAAATTCATATTCCTCATAACACAAACATACAAACCATGAATAGTTTGATTGCCTCTTGAATCTTTCTTTCTTTCTTTTCCTCTTCTTGGCAAGTTAATTCTATCAATATTTATAAACTTCTCAAATATTAGAAATTTAATTTCATATACCAGTCTTTGATCAAAACTTCTATGACTTTTCAGGAACTTCCAGAGTCTCAAAGAGCAGATGCAGTGAGCAGCATGGTATATGAGGCCAATGCCAGGCTCCGGGATCCGGTTTATGGATGTGCTGGGGCAATCTGTCATCTCCAAAAGCAAGTTAGTGATCTCCAAGCCCAACTAGCAAAGGCACAAGCCGAGCTCATCAACATGCAATGCCAGCAAGAAAACCTAGTGACCTTTATTTGCATGGAAATGAATCAATCTCCACAAGCATCCCCGCCTCAACAACAACAACAATCTTTCGACAACTTCATGATCAACAATCCTCAAATGATCAACTTCCATGTCAATAATCCAACCTTGCTAGATGAGAACATGTGGGAGCCTCTGTGGACATGAACGATTCAATAAGATATAACGCTACTGCACAGGAAAAATATACAAAAAGGTCAAAGTCAATGTGTGACCTGAATTTTCCTGTATTTTTTCTGTGCACGTAACATTACTGCATGACGATTCAATTACCTAGCTATTCTCTCCTAACTCCAAAGCTAATTGCAACAATGGGAAGGAGATATTACTGCTGAGGAAGATATATGAATAAAGTTGATGTATTATTAGAGTAGGAACCAAATGTAATATTATTTGTATGAACTAAATAGGGAAAAATTATTAGGTTCTAATATGTTCTTTGACAATGCGAAAGAATTAGTTGGTGGGTCTTTTTCCTAATTGCATGATATGATTTAATATTGGAAGATATAAAGAGAAATTAAAAGTCTTCGTTGCAAGTCCAATCTCATCCCCATTATTGAATCTAAAACAAGCTTTCTGGTCACCTAATGTCCATTTATGAAAGTGATGTTACATTGGTTTCCCCTGCAGACTAGCTCTTCACCATATTTAAATAGGTTATCTTTGAGCTGAATTTTTCATAACATGTGTCCTATAGACATTTACTTATACAACCCATTTAACTTTTAATTTAGCATTGTCTCCACCCACTCATGTCTTTTGTCTTACTCTGATACTATATTAATTATTGTTTTTATTTTTTTTGGTTTGTTTGTTTGTGTGTGTTAGATAACTAACTCGTCTAAAATTTAAGCAGTTAAAGATAAGAATTAACTTATTATTTACATTTTCAACGGTGCCAGACAATAGTTTGGTGTCCGTACACATTAATTTTGGGTAAATTACATTTTAACATTTGGACTTTTAGCAGAAATTTATTTTGGTCCTCATTTTCTAATTACAACAATTAACTGTTAAATTTCAACTCTTGTTTTACCGAGGTCTTCTCATCACCTCACTGTTTAAAATTTAAGTAGAAGTTGAAATAGAGACTAAAATGGAATTTAAATAAATGTTGGAGAGTAAAAAGTATAATTTGGCATCTTCTAGTGCACGTAAATTGTGCTCACGTGGCTCACAAAAGAGACGATAATATCATTAGTCAATACAACTAATGAATGATTGATAACAACTAGGTAAAGTGCTATATGAATTAAAATAGTAAAAAACCACATTATAATTATATCTAACAAATGATTGATAAAACTAGTTAAAGTGTTATATATATGAATTAGAATTGTTAAAGAACACATTATAATTATATAAAAAAAATGGTGGAAGATATTTTTTTTTAATGCAATTTGCTTCCAGTCCAAGATCGGATTGAACGGTATTGTTCGGCTCGTAGGGGCCCACCACAGGTTCTATTTTAATAATCTGAACAATTCAATATGTAGAACTCGTCGAGTACTATATGTCTGTAAAAAATCACATTGATCAAATATCGATAGCTATGTGATCAAATAAGTTTTGTATAAAAAAAAATGGACGGCGAACAAATTAACGATTGACAAAAAACTAATCTGATGAGATACCTATCAATATCCGATTAACGTAATTTTTTACAGGCATATAGTACTCGACAATTTCTACATATTGAACGGTTCGAATTATCAAAACGGGACCATGATAGGCCCTCATGAGTCAAAATAACACCATCTAATCCGATCTCAAACTGGAGGCAAGCTGGTCTCCATTTTTTTCAACCTCAACATAAGTTAGTGTAATTTAAATTTTGACATTCTAAAATTTTGAAACTTTCAAAACTTCTTCTTCTTTTTTCTTTTTCTTTTTTTGTTGCAATGAAAATAGGTACCAAATTCACTTTCATTTCAAGTTTTCAAAACTTTCGAAACCAAAAACAGAGAAAACAAAAATATAAAAATTACCGAAAAGGCTATAAATTTGATTATTTTTCAAAATTGTTCAATGTATTTGGTTTCAGTTTTCTGAATTCAGTTTTGAAAATTGAATTTTTTGTTTTTCATGTTTTTTTATTTTTAATGAATATTTTTAAAATTTTAAGTAATTTTTTTACTTTTTTAGATGCACATTATTTAGATGTATCTAAAATAGTAAAATATTTGTGAAAAAATATTTTAAAAAATTAATAAATACACAAAAATACGAAAATATACTGAATTTTTATATTTTTTTTTATATTTTTTGGTATTTAGTGTATTTTTTAAATATTTTTTTCACAAATATTATATTTTTTAAATGTATTTATGTTAGGTGTGTCTAAAAATTTTAAAAAATATATTTAAAATATTAAAAAAATCATTGAAAATATTAAAATATGAAAAATGAAAAAATAATTTTTTTGAAAACTATTTACTAAAAATTAAAATCAAACAAGCTGCTTTCCAAAAAATAAAATGAATAATGCTTGGGACCCCCTTTTGGGGGTCACCCCCTCACCCCCTTTGCCACGTGGCGGGGGGTGATTGGAGGAGTAAGAAAAAAAAGAAAAAGAAAAAGAAAAAGTAACCAATGAGAGAGAGAGGGGGTCAAAGGGGGTGGGGAGAAAAGGGGGGATGAATCATTGTTGAAATAAAATATGTATCAAATTCACTTTCATTTTTTTAAAATTTAATTTAATCAACGTTGGGAGGCTTCCAATGATCGGACTGCACGTGTCTGAGTGGACCTTTTGGTGGGGTGACTTCTAACGCGTTTTTAGCTTTTTAAACAAAATCATGTGCGCCGCACGTGGATTGCTCCAAGACGAGATTGACGTATAGCGTGTGTTTTCGGGATACATATTAAGGGGTGGTTTAGCATCCCCTATATAATTCATCTTTTTATTTATTTTTTATTACATTATTTTTTTATTTTTTTATACATTTTTTCATAAAAAGATAAAAAATATATTTATTTAGATTATCTCAAATAACCCCTAAAATATTTTATCTATCTATACGTTATGTATGATAATATAATAAAAGATACTACATAATATTTTTAAATTTACTTATCATGTGCCATTAGTGTACATATTAACATGACCCACAAATAAGATTATTGGCCTCTTTGTTAATGTTAACGTTTTTAGTTTTTAATTTACAAAAAATAAAAAATATATTTTCGTTTATTTTTATAAAAAATAAAAATAGAAAACTTGTTTGGTATATAAAAATATTTGAAAATAAATAAAAATAAAAATAGATAAATATATTTGATGAGTTATCAGATTTAGTGAATGGAGATTAAGGGAGGACGAATGTGATGATTGGTAGTGATGGGTAGCCAAAGTTGTCCGCCGAAGTAGTGGTCGAATGTCGCCGGAGGACATGAGGTTGACGCTAAGAGGTGGTCAAAAAATCACGACGGTGACTGCCCACGCCGGAAATTTGCTGAAGGTTGACCGGAGCTTAACACCCACTGAAGGCTTGGGAAAGGTGGTGGTCGATGGCTTGTAGTGATGGCAGTGGCGGTGTGTGGTGGCCGAAGGTGGTGAGTGGGAGGAAAAAAGTGAAAATTTGTTTTAAAAACAAATTGAAAATAACTTTTGTGTGTTTTCAAAAATTTTGAAATCAATTTCATTTTTCTGAAAATGAAAATAATATACCAAACGAGTTTTTATTTTTAATTTTTAAAAAATGAAAATAAAAACAGAAAAAAAGAAACAAAAACATTATTATTTATAAAAAAGTAATTTACTAACATAAAATTCATAATAAAAAATACATTTCAAATGATGTGTCAGTAATATTTGTGAAGTATTGAAAATAATTGTGAATGTTTTGATTATAAATAAGATGACCGACCACAAGAAGTCAGCCACATTTATTCTATATATAGAAACTCTATGTGAAAATTTTGTTTGTACATCATTTACTCTTATTTGTGAGAGGGTAATTTATATAAGAATTGGGCCTAGCTAAAATTAAGGGCCATTTTAGGGCTGCACTGCGAAGGGCCAAGTAAAATGGCCATAAAGTTACTCCAGTCCGAAGAAGAAGCTTGAGTTAGATCGGTCACACAGCCGAGGTGATTAGTCCGGTCCCAGAAGGCCTTATTTCTTACGGTTCGGTGCTCTAAATTAGACCGGTCAAGGCATGGTGCCGCCAGCTCGACCTCGGCATGCGAAGCCGAGGTAGAAACATGGGAAGGCAAATCCGAGCTATAGGTTAGTTCGGTCGTACAGCCTATCTGGCGAGGTAATGGTACTTCGGTCGTATTGTAGTTCGGCCATGGTAAAACCATCTCACTTGGTTTAAGCAGTGAGGGGGTGTTGAAAGATAAATATTATCCTTCAGGAGTATGAATCCTATGAGGACTCTACATGGAGAAGTAAAAGTCCTACTAGGATTGTGCCACACGGAACCTATAAAAGCTCACAGACATCACCTATGGAGAGGTAACGCAACTTTGATTCCTGAATATACAGAGCTTTTGCCTATTTGTCTTGTTTGTTGACTTAGGCATCGGAGAGGTTTCCGGCACACACCCGCCGGCCAGCTCACGTTTGTGTTTCAGGGTTGCAGAACGACGACGTACGGGAGGAACGCAGATTTGATCAACAGGATTATACGAGAAGGTGTATTTCTTTCCCGTACAATTTGTATGATGCTTCAAACCAATTAAATAATGGCAATTTTTACGTAGAAAATATCATACAAACAAAAAAAAAATACTAACTTTTCTTACAAATTGATGTGGCATGGAGTGATATAACTTTGGAATGTGAAATGAGACCCAACTTACTAATATTTTAAGTGACACATCAGTTTGTAAAGAAAGTTGTTTGGAAAATTTGTTCATATAGTACTACTCTTTTACGTACACAATTTGATTCACTTTTGTTAGACAATTGGGAGACACAACAATACTATATATTTAGAAACGTTATCCAGAAAAGTAAATTAATAGATAACATTCATTGTGAGGGTAGCACACATCAGACTAATTTTAAATTTATACTATATGTCTCACTTTCAGAATAAGTTTCAATAATTTTTCATAATAAATTGCGTTTTTGTAAGAGACCATGGATGACCAGTGTGTCGCAGTTTTTATTGGTCAAGAATACCATATAAATAATGTCCCATAATGTTCTAAAATATTTAGTCCTATTGTTGATCATTTTTATAAAAAAAAATTGTTTATACCTTTCAATCTAATTTTTTTTAACAATTTCATTTACAAGAATTATTTGAGATTTTTTTAAATTATATTATTTATTGGCTCAATTAAATCTCTCCGATGCTAAAAATAGATCAACAGTTTTCTGAGTTTTAATTCATATATATAATTTTTTTTAGTGATTTTTAAAAATATTTTAATCAATTTCTTTTTACTTTTAGATTTACTTAATCTTGATATACTTAAAAATTAGAAATTTTGTATAAATTTTTTTTAAAAATTCATTAAATGCAACAAAATATGAAAATATAATAAACTTTCGTACCTTTTTTATTTGGTAAATTTTTTAAAAAAATCACAAATATTATACTTTTTAAGTGTTATCTAAATGTATTTTAAAAATAAAAAAAAAATTATATAAAATATTTTAAAAAACCAATAAAAATAATATGAAGTTAAACCAAACATTTTTCCATATTGTCAGCTGTCCGTAATCGATTGATGATGTCTTTTGCATGACTCAAACCACACAAACTGTGGTTTAAAAAATAAATAAAAAAATAAAAACAACTTGTGCATCCCATAGATTTGAATTGACCCAAGGAATTAAAAATAAAAAATTCTTTCGTTTTGTTTAAAATTAAAAAAAAAAAAATGGACCCACTCATTCAAATTTGATCGAGTTTAATAATTTTATTCCTTCATTTTAATTTATTATTTGTAAATCTTTTATAAAACAATTAATTTGATCTAATAATTGTAACTCTATTATCTTGATATATTTATTTTTAAAAGCTAAATAAATGACAAGAATAATTTTAATAATATACCATTCATTCATTGACAACAATATGATAATACCATGTTGCGTGCATAGTTTTAAAATAATAATAATATAAGAATAATGAAAGAAAAATGTATATATGGTTATTTGTTGCTCAAGTAATAAGTGTATTTCTTTATCAAACTCATGATTTCGATTTCAAGTCTGATCGCCCTCTTAATATAATTTTTACATAAACACCAACTATAGGGCCATTTTGAAAAAATTCAAAATATGAGATGTCAACACCATCACGAGCCTTCACACATATAATAGTATAGTATAGGGTAGATGATTAGATCCTTGACATAATTTTTACATAATCATTAACAGTAGGGGCATCTTACATAAACACCAACTATAGGAGCATTTTGAAAAAACTCAAAATATGAGATGTCAACACTATCAGGAGCCTTCACATATATAATAGTATAGTATAGATAGATAGATAGATTAAAGCTTAATATAATTTTTACGTTAACATTAACAATAGGGGCATTTTGAAAAAACCCAAAATATAATATGTCAATAACATCAAAAGCCTTCACATATATAATAGTAATATTATAGATAGATAGATATTGTATCTATGAATTGTAGGTGAATATGATTTTTTTATGACTGATATACATACAAAACTTAATAAATAAATGTGTTTGAGTCATTAAAGTGAGTCATGTGATGGGCTCATAGGGTCATACTGGATAATCTAGTCCTTTTTCCTCGAATCGGAGACAATACATTCATCTTTAAAAGTATATATTATAAGACATAAGAAAAAACATTGCGAATACATAAATTAATCACAGAATCAGTCACAATCTATTTAATTTTGTAATTAATTTATATGTAATAGAAGAACTAATGATTTAAATATTTTTGGGTGAATAAACTAATGATTTAAATATGTAAAAGTGATTTCAGTGATTAATCAAAATAATATTTATTAGGGATTGGACGGTCTCCAGTTCCTCCATCAGAATGGATCGTTCAATCTAAATCTAGTGGGTCGATTTTTTAGGCCCACTTGTTATAGCTTGAAATAATGGTCACATCACCTCTCTTATTTAGGTTAAAAATCAATTTTTTGATTTTTTGACTTTTTAAATCACATCATCGTTTTACTTTTTTATATGTTTTTTTAAAAAAAGTCAAAAAAAAATCCAAAAGACCAACTTTTAAACTACTTCCCAAAAGGCCAAAGTATTGTTTGGCTATGAGAAATTTGACATAGCAAGCAAATGAACCCGGGGTATAGATCAATGTCCTTGCTCTCAAAGAGATTGTTGACCTCAGATCCTCGAAAAATCAAATCAATCTAATATTACGATATCACAAGATTTTAAAAAGAGAATAAAGCAATTATTATTGATTATGAATCATTCTTCTATGGACTATAATGATATTATTGATTATGAGCCATGTATTATAAACTTTTCCAGTATTGATTAGACAAAACCAACATCCCGCGGAGAGGGGAAATTATTTTTTGACTAACATTTACCAACCTATAAACATATAGTATCCCACATGCAAATCTAATCACACTAACCAAACCTAGTGAAAATGAGACTTGTATATAAAAGTCAAGCTATAACAAGTCCAACAGAATTTCTAATCTGATGACAAAAATTCTTCTCTATGACTAGTCATATGAAGAAAAAAAAAAAACATTTCTTCTTCAAATTTTATAATTTTTTCAAAATACAAAAATAAAAATTTTAAGATACCATGCCTTAATGGTTGTTTATGTTATTTTTTCAATTGATCAATGATCAAATATGGTAAGTCTTTATAAGTTGGCTAGCTAGGAATACTAAATTTCATGAGCATGTGATTTTGTTTAGTTCATTGCCTTCAACTTGGACTTCCAATTTTTAGGACAATTTGGATCAGTCAAATGGAAATTTCTATGGAATTTTTTTTTTTTTTTTCATCTTGCTAGGTTACAATTGTAAATTAGTCTAGCTGGTGACATCTAATAAAATTGTAGTCTAAACTATATATATATATAGGCTAAGCATGGACATGGGCAAATTGTTCAGCATAGGCATAATCTTAATGAGAGCCATACATGAAATATTTTACTATTTGATGACAAAGATCAAGAGAGTTGAGGGAGACAAGAAATAAAAACCAATGTTAAAATTTCAAAAGAATAAAAAGAAGTGGAGGGGCAAAATATAAATAATGGTTAGGAAAAAATTTAACATTCTTCACAATCTCAATGGGGATAATTTTAAAAAAATATTTTAAATTAAATAAAATTATAATTTTTTTAAAAATAAGTGGGGGGCTACTTCACCCACTTACCCCTTCATGACTATATGCAAAGGAGCATGTGTAGGTGGTATGAGATTGATTTGGTCGGATATACATATTTGCAAAACCTTCAATGTGAATGTCATAGTTGTTAGAAAGAAAGAGATTTGAGATTATAATCTATAGTTTGAAACCCTGAATTAAGATTTGAGACTACAATCTATGGTATGAAACCCTTGAATTTATTGTATAAATAGCTAACCCTTCTTAATGATTATGGATAAGGGTGTGTCAAAAGTGTTTCGAGTATAATTTTATTCACACTTACCTATATGTGTAAGCAGAACATCTATCTTTATTAGTAAAAACATGGATAAATTATAAATACACCTCTTGAAATTTGATTAAAATATAAATCGCTCTCTGTAGTTTTGGAAATTACATTCCATTCCTGAAGTTTTTAATTCATAACAAATCGCCCCTTTTATTAATAAATCATCAAGTCAATTAACAATTTTTAATGATGTTAGAAATATGTTTCAATTAATAATTAGGTATTTTATTATTGTATAGGAGAACAATTATGAATTTCATTTTTTTAGTTAATTCTGTTAAATAAAAAAATACTAATAAGGAGATATTTGTAATTTTCTAAATCATAAGAAACAATTTGTGCTTTAAGCAAATCTCATGATGTATTTGTAATTTACCTTAAAAACATTAAGGTTCTCCATTTTAAAAGAGGGTCCATCATATTATTTTAATCAACCAAAAAATACCCGTTTATTTATAGATGTGTGTGAATTAATAATTTTTTAAGATTAGACCCTTTGCAATGTAAAATCAAATATTTTAAAATAATATTAGGGATCATGAAAAAAATTATCATTAACAAAATCTCACATGTTATGAAATGGCTGGAAATGGAGGATGGAAACCGGTGGCAAGCAAAGAAATCGAGTCATTGGCAGGATGCAGGGAGGTAGGGACAGATGGATCACAGTTTTTGTAGATAACTTACCTGAATCTATTGATCCAAAAGGCCTATTTAGTCTGTTCAATAACTTTGGAGTTGTAAGGGATGTTTTCATTCCAAACAAAAGGCGAAGGGTCTCAAGTACAAGGTTTGGTTTTGTGAGGTATGACTGCAGAGTAGCTGCCAATGTGGCAATCCAAAGAGCTTAATGGGCTGTGGGTGGAGGACAGAGCTCTAAAGGTTAAGGAAGCGATTTTAATAGTGATCAACGCAGAATGGTGAATCTGAATACTACTGGTGCATCCAAAACAACCACCAAAACAATGCTTTTGGGGGTGGGAAATTTACAAAAAGACAGAGGAATGAGGAGAACATTTGCAGAAGTTCTTAAAGGGACTCGAGAGGAGGGTCAACCACGGTTAGTGGTGAAAGCTCGGGAGGTGGGAAATGCATGGCTGTATGAGAGTGTGATTATCAGACTTCACCATCACGCTACAAAGGCTGATTTCAAACAGGTAGCTCAAAGTAGGGGAGTGAAGAAAGGAAGAATTCGAGATGGTGGTGGGAGGGATATTGTCATTACTTTTAGCTCAATTGAGGAGAAAGAAGAGGGTGTAAGACTAATGCAAGGTTGGCTGGTGGAGTGGGGTGAGTTTGTGCTGGATTGGAAAGCTGGACTGCATATTGAGCAAGAGCGAAGTACTTGGCTCTCATGCTACGGAGTTCCACTGAACCTGTGGAGTGCAGAAACGTTCACTTCTATTGGTAGGTTATGGGGGGAGGTGGTAGGGCTGGATGAAGATGTTTGAGACCCGATGTCGTTCGTTTGCAGCAAGATTAGGATCGTAACTAAATGTATGGAGGCCATCAATATGGTGATTAGTCTCGACTCCGGCAGCGATGTGTACCCAGTACGAATCTGTGAAGAGCAACTGGTATTTTCTAGCTGCATGCATTTGGATAGCCATACTTTAGAGGGGATGCATGGCTCCGGTGGCCATAGTGATGGAGCTTCAATCTGTGCCCATGACCGGGGTGAAGGTGAAGCTGAGGTGGCACCAAATATGGAGGGTGCCGTGGACAGAGTAGCTGAAGTGGACAAGGATAAAAGGGTTAGTTCAAGTGAAGTGGCAAGTGGAGGAAGATTGAGCTGGCAACATGCATCCGTTGTAGCAGAGACCGTGGAAAGCCTTGGTAATTCAAATTCAAATGCAGGCTCCGATAAGATGGCTGTATCAGAGTCGACATCTGCGCAGAAGTGTAATGATGACTTCGGTGTGAGGCTCGATGGACAGTTGGATGGACATGTGGTTACCTCTGGTTATATGAAGAGCTTGAGTGGACCGGTTGAGAGCTGGCCTGAAGTCCGTCTTGAGGTGTGTTTTTCCCAGGCCCAGTTGGGTGAATTAGTGCTTGGTGGGCCTATAGGGCCATATCCTAGTCAGGGTATTGGGTATGGTCTAGTGGGCCAAAACTTTAACCATAAAAAGACTTTGGACCCTGAAGGCACCAGAAAGGAGTTGGATAAGGGACCTTATAAACAAATTATACACGCTGGTACTTCAGCACGCAAGAAATCACGGCATAGAAGCAGAAGTTGGAAGCTGCCAATATATACACGGAGGAGAGGGCATAGTGAGGCAGTAGCAAGAAGAAATTCTCAAAAGGAGGCTTTGTTCAGATCGGCTTCAGCAGCTTTGTCCAGGTCCCTAGCTAACCGAGAAAACAGCAGGTCTAGAGGTAGTGCGGGGATTTTAAATGAAGCTCAGGCAACACTGTGTATGGGTAAACTACTTGGGGTGGAGTTTGGGCAGGATGAAGCAAGTATTGTTGACCGTATTGTGCAGCTGGAACAGCAAGATAAAGAAAAAGTGGGGGTTAGGCTTGGCTCACCAAGGTGAATCAGTCCGTAGGTGCGCTAAAATTGTGAATCGCGTTTCATATGAAGATACTTTCGTGGAATATTAGAGGTTTGGGTCGGCCAGAAAAGAGGGGGAAAATCAAGAAATTAGTAAAGGAGAGGAAGATCGGAATGCTTTTCTTGCAAGAATCAAAAAGAGTGTTGATATCAGAATGGGATATACGATCTATTTGGGGTTGTGCCCGGTTTGAATATATGGAGGTTGGATCACAAGGAAGCTCGGGTGGAATAATTTGTGTCTGGGATCCTGATTTTTTTCAATTAAAGGGGTGCTGTGGTAGTAGGAATTTCCTGCTTTTGCAAGGTACTATTTATCATTCTTTTGAGTGTGTTTTGATGAATGTGTATGCTCCTACTGATGTAAGTAAGAGGGGGAGGTTGTGGGAAATTATTAAACAGCTTAGAAGTAAATTTCTTAGCCCATGGTGTCTGGGGGGGGATTTCAATGAAATTAGATTGATTAGTGAGCGTATAGGTGTGTCAAGAAGGGATAGGGGTATGAGAGAGTTCAATGATTTTATTGACTCATGTGAGCTCACAGATATACCAATGGTTGGTAGAAAATTTACATGGTGTAATAATCAGGAGGGTGCGAGATGGAGTAGAATAGACAGGTTTTTGTTGGACCCAGAGTGGTTGGAAAGTTTCAATATTAAATTGTGGGGATTGCCTAAAATTGTTTCTGATCATTGTCCAATTTTGCTTATGGAGGACGAAAGGGGGGGTCCTAAACCGTTCAGATTTTTAAATGCCTGGCTTCTTCACCCTTCTTTCTCTAAAGTGGTAAGGGAGACCTGGGAAGCGTCACAAATGACTGGGTGGGGTGGTTTTGTAATGCTTAAAAAACTCCAAGCAGTTAAACAAGTTTTGAAGCGATGGAATAGTGAAGTATTTGGAGCTATATCTGTGAAGTTACATCGTGCAGAGGAGAAATTACATGAATTTGATTTGTTAACTGAAACTAGAGAGTTATCTAGTGGGGAGGAATTGAGTAGAAGGGAAATTAGGGGTGAGGTGTGGAAACTAGGTAAAATGCAAGAATGGATTTGGCTTCAAAAATCAAGGCAAAATTGGGCGCTCAAAGGGGATAAAAATACCCGATTTTTTCATGTCATAGCAAGTTGTAGACAGAATAGAAATGCCATTGGATCTTTGAAATTTGATGGAATTGTCTATGAGGAGCCAGTCCGAGTAAAGCATGAAGTGTTCCAATTTTTCAAAGCGCATTTCACGGAAGTATGGAGTTCAAGGCCAAAATTGGTGGGAAGTTTTAAAACTATTGGTAGCATAGCAACAGTGGAATCCATTGAGGCAGAATTCTCTGAGGCAGAAATATGGGCAGCAGTGAGAAGTTGTGATGGTAATAAAGCTCCGGGGCCAGACGGATTTAATATGTTGTTTTATCAGAAATGTTGGAAGGTTGTGAAGAAAGAGGTAATCCAGTTTATGCAGGATTTTTATCGGTATGGTAAATTGGTGGGTGGGATCAACAGTTCTTTCATTACTCTGGTGCCTAAGAAGGACAATCCTACTAGTCTTGGGGATTACCGACCAATAAGTCTAATCGGATCTGTATACAAGATTCTCTCTAAGGTGTTGGCTAACCGGCTAAAGATGGTGATGCCTAGAATTATCAGTGAAAAGCAGTCAGCGTTTGTGGGTGGTAGAAGTATACTAGATGGGATTTTAATTGCCAATGAAATTGTTGATTGGTGGAAGAAGACTAAAAAGCGTGGTATTATATTGAAACTTGATTTCGAGAAGGCCTACGACTCAGTTAATTGGTCCTTTCTGCTATCTATGATGAGGAATTTTGGCTTTGGAGAAAAATGGATGACTTGGGTGCAGGAGTGTATATCGAATACTCGAGTCTCAGTTCTTGTGAATGGTTCCCCCACACCGGAGTTTAGCCCATCTCGAGGTCTTAGGCAAGGGGATCCTCTCTCCCCTTTCCTTTTTACTATGGTAGCTGAGGGCCTTACTATCTTGTTGACCAGGGCTAGGGAGTTAAATCTATTTAAGGGTGCTGTTCTTGGGGCGAATGAAGTTTCAGTGTCCCATCTTCAATTTGCGGACGACTCTATTATATTTTGTGAGGCAGAATGGGAGGCAGTGGTGAATATTAAGAGGATTCTAAGATGCTTTGAAGTGATGTCTGGGCTCCGGATCAATTATCATAAGAGTGTGATTTCTGGCTTTGGAGTTCAAGAAGCTTGGCTGGAGGAAATCGCCGATAGGCTAAATTGTAAGTGTCAAAAGCTTCCATTTAAGTATCTTGGGATGCCTCTGGGGGCCAATCCAGGAAGATTGAAGACTTGGAAGCCTGTTGTGGATCGAGTCAAAGTTAAGTTGGCCAGTTGGAAAAGAAGGTTTCTATCTCTTGCAGGGAGACTAACTCTTATTAAAGCAGTTTTATCTAGCCTCCCGGTATATTATCTCTCCTTATTTAAGATACCGGAAGGAGTTGGTAAAGAGCTAGACAAAATTCAAGCGGCTTTTCTATGGGGTGGATCTGTCATTAAGAGCAAAATACACATGGTTAAATGGTCTGAAGTTACTAAAAGTATTATTAAAGGAGGGTTAGGAATCAAGAGTCTTAGGGATGTGAATGCATGCTTGCTACTTAAGTGGTGGTGGAGGTTTGGCGGTGATGAAAAGTTGTTGTGGAAAAGAGTTTTATGTGGGAAGTATAACATCCAGGGCAGCAAGTGGTATCCAGCTACGGAAATCACCCAGATGCACTCCCAGTTATGGAAGGATATACTCTCGGTGGCAACTTCCGCCCCGGCTTTGCATAGTTTCTTTGTCAGAAATACTTGCATAGTGGTCGGCAATGGGGATAGAACTTTGTTTTGGGAGGATAAGTGGACAGCTGCTAGATGTTTGAAGGATGAGTTTCCCCGTTTATATAGTATCTCTCCGGATAAGTGGAAAACAATTAAGCAGGTGGTTGATCTAAGAAGGAGCCTACATGACTGGGAGGTAAGCTTCAATAGAATGCTCCGGGATTGGGAGAAGGAAGAGGTGGTTCGTTTGGTCAATTTGGTAAATAACACTCCGGAGTTAAGAGTTGATAAGGTTGATGCGTTATGTTGGGGGGCTGAAAAATCGGGGTGTTTCAGTGTATCATCTGTTTATAGGTGGTGTGAACACAGCCTGCAATCTGTAGACTTTGGTACAATCTCCAAGATGATTTGGAAGAGTGTCTCTATGCCTCGAGCAAAAGCTTTCGTGTGGTTAGCTTGGCGACAGAGGTTAAAAACGTCCTCTTATTTACAGCGGATTGGTGTCATCCCGGCTGCTGCTAATACTCTATGTGTGTTTTGCAAAGTTGAAGCGGAGTCGGTTAATCATGTTTTGTTGTGGTGTCCCTTTGCTTGGCGGGTGTGGGCTGATATATTTTTATGGTGGGGATCTCAGTGGGTTATGCCAGAAACAGTGGATGGAGTTCTACAGTTTTGGGCTGGTTTTTCTGGTAATAGATTTGAGAGAACAATTTGGAATGTGATACCTAGTGCTACCTTGTGGTCTATTTGGAAACACAAGAATGAGGTGTTGTTTACAGAGGTGCAACCTGATCTGTTTGGGCTGTGTGATTTAATTAAAACCAGGACTGCTATGTGGGTTAAAGCTGCTGATGTAAAGCTGCCCTTCTCAGTCAATGATTTTCTGCAAAATTTCAAACAAATTAAGTTCTGTCGGAGAGGAGTAGGCTGAAGGGGTGCCTGGAGATTATTGTTGTCACTTTTCTCCTCTGTTAGGGGCTGTTTCTGGTGTTTTTTGATGCTGTTGTCTTTTTCTGCTTCTTTCCGGTATCTGCTGCTGCTAGTCTGATGTGCTTCTGCTGGTTTTGGTCTTCATTGTGCTTGTGCTTGTGCTGTTAAGCAGGATGCTGGAGTCTTTTTCTGATCCCCTGTTTTGGTGGTTTAATTTATTCCTTTGTTTTGCTGGTTTTGGTTATTTGCTGCTGGTTTTTAGGTCTTTTCTGTGCTTGTGCTGGGGTTATTCTGCGGATGCTTGCACTTAATAGGGGTTTCTGCTGTGACTATGCTAGTCAGGTTACATAAAAGTTGTTGGAGTCTGTCTTCACACAAGATGCTAGAGTCTTAGTGGATGAAGTTGTCTGCTCCTCTGTTTTGGTGGTTAACTACATTTTTGTTTTGCTGTTTTTGCTGACTGTGTTTAGTCTCACCTCTAGCTTGTGTTTTCAGTTGGAGTCTCACCAACTGTATTTTTGTAATCTCTTTGAAGCTGACTCTGGGCTAGCTTTATTGAAGCCTCTTAGTGTCTGGTTTCAATTAGCTATGCTGGGTGCTTCTTATGTTTTTGTGTTTCTATATATATATATTTCCTTTGTTTGCTGATCAAAAAAATGAAAAAAATATCATTAAATATATCATGAAATTTTTTTATCCTTTGATTAGTATGTGCTATTTTATTATATGTATAATCCAAAGATGAAAAATCTTTCATGATCATTTTCATAATATTTTTTTTGTGATTTCTAACATTACTATTTTAAGGTGCAAATTCAGCTGCCATCAATTTATAATTATCATTATTCTTTTTTGTTTTTGACAAAGCCTAAAAACGCATTGACGGTAAAAATTTCAGTGCATTCGGAGATAATACATTTTGTCTCCAAAATAAAAATCTTAGTTCCAAAATTGTGATTAACAATAAGCCTATATAAATTGACACTTATGCCAACTAACTCTTAAGCGAGATAATATTGGTAAGGAAAATGGTTGAGGCCTCGAATCTGAGGCCTCGAATTTGCCTCGAATCCCTTTTTTTTTTTTTTTTTTTTCTTTCTTTCTTCTTCTTCGCAGAACCAGAGGGGAGGGGAGGGGAGGGGAAGAAGAGAGAGAGGAAGGGGAGGGGTCCGGATTCGCCGTCGCAGCTCGTCGAGCTCGCCAGCCGTCCGATCGTCGCCCGATCCAGCTCGTCGCAGCAGCTGCACCGCCGTCGCCTCCGCCTCCTCCTCCTCCTCCTCCTCCCCCGGTGATTATGGCCCCCTCCAATCCGGCCCACCGGCGGCTCTCTCTTCTTCCCCTCCCCTCCCCCTCTCTCCCTTCTTCCCCTCCCCTCTGGTTCATTCGAGCCAAATTCGAGGCCTCGAATTCGAGGCCTCTATCACGACTCGAAAATAGTTAAACTATATTAATCTTATCAAATTATAGGACGCGTTTGGTTATGTTTATAATTTATTAATTTTTATTGAAAATATATATTTGTAAAAAACATTTTGACACCTATATATTTTTAAATTTTTATTTTGAAAACAATATTAGAGGAGGGTAACTTTTTTTTTTATCAGCGAAAAAGAACTTTATTAATGATAATCAAGGGAGATACAAAGGATTATCATCAATAAAAGAAAGGGAAATGCAATAAGCAGAGCTACAGTTGAAGCCACAGCTACATCTCACCAAATCAGTTAGAGCTGTTGTAGGCCATTGTGCACGTGTTTACATGTAGTAGTTAATTAGTTAGGAAGTTGTTATGTTAACTGTACCTTAGTTAGTTTAGTTAACTAGTTAAGAGAGTTACTCATGGTTATAAATAAATCCCACTATACTGAAAGATGTTTTAGTTAAGTTGAATAAGATTCATTTTCTTTTCATGGTATCAGAGCATGTATAGCTCTTGCGAGCATTAAAGCTTCGTCTTCAAGATAACAATGGTGAATCTTCACCAAGGATCAACAATGGCAGATCTTCAAGAAAGATCAACAATGACAGCTTCTTCAACTGGTACAAGTGCTAGTTCTCCTTTACCTTCAAATCTTACTCTGTTTATCTCAAATCTGAATTCTTTTGTTCCAACAAAACTTGAGTCTACAAATTATCTCATATGAAAGAATCAATTCCAAAACATATTACGAGCCACAAATCTACTTGGATTTGTCGATGGATCAGAGATTTGTCCTCCTTCTACAGTTCTTGATGAGAGTCATAATGCTGTGGTGAATCAAGTACACACACAATCGATCACTGTTGATGCACATCTCCTTAGTTGTCTTACTGCTACACTGTCTTCATCCATATTCACATCTATTCTTCATTGTATCACAAGTCATGAAGTATGGACTACATTGGCTACGAGATTCACTTCATTGTCCAGATCACATGTCCATCAATTATAAACCAAACTCAGTCATCTTACCAAGAAGAATTCAACAATAAAGGACTATCTCTGTCAAATCAAGACTATTGCTGATCAGTTAAGTCTTGCTGGATCACCAATTCATGATGACGATCTAGTGTTACTTACTCTCAATGGACTACCTGATGAGTACAATGCCTTTAAAACAACAATTCGTACCAGACCTAAACCTATCTCTATTGCTGCCTTATCTTCATTATTGTGTTCTGAATCCATTTATATTGAAGGCTTTCTTAAACAGGCTCACACATCAGATCTTCCATTTGCTTATGCTACTACCAAAAATAATTCTAGAGGTAGTTCTCGAGGTTACACCAAAGGAGGATATAAAGGTAACAATTCAAGCAGATTTTATAAAAACACTTACAGAGGTGGAGGACAAGGCAGGTCTACTTCATCATCATTCTTAAATCCTCCATCTCATCAACGTAACACTCCTTCAAATCAACATGGACTGATCTGTCAAATTTGTGATAAACCAAACCACTCAGCCATGGATTACTGGCACAAAATGGATCAAGCTTTTCAATCCTCTTCTTCACAAGCAAAAGGACCACATTCTAAAGTCTATGTTGCCTCTTCTTCAATTGCTTCTGCTGCTCAAGAACATCAGTCTACTACTGCTGCACCTGCACCCGGTTCAAATTGGTTCTTAGATTCTGCGGCCACCAATCATTTCACCAATGATCTCCATAATTTCACTCATTTTCAGCCTTATCAAGGTTCTAACCATGTCATTATAGGAGATGGTTCTGCTTTGCCTATTCATAACACTGGTAATGGTTTGCTTCCTATACCATCTATTTCTTTTCATCTTCATAATTTACTTCATGTTCCTTCCATTTCTGCCAATCTTTTGTCAGTTCATCAGTTCATAAAAGACAACAACTGCACCATTACTTTTGATGCTGATTGTTTCATTATACAGGACAAGATTTCCAAGAAAATTCTTCATAAAAGTCCTCTATCAGCTTCATCTATTTTTCCTACAACTTCTTCCACAACATGCTTCAAGTCTTTCACTACTTCTCCCTGCAGCAAGACCACTTGGCACAATAGATTAGGCCATCATTCTAGTAATAAGTTGCAATTTCTTGTATCTCAAAATTTGTTGCCTACTAATGTACCTAGTTTTAATGACAATAAGTTGTGCACACATTGTTATGTTTCTAAGAGTCATAGGTTGCCATTTTATCTTTCTAATTCCACTATAAATCAGCCATTGGCTCTTATTCACTCTGATGTTTAGGGACCCTTTAATGCATCTATTTCCAATTTTAAGTGCTATGTTCTTTTCATTGATGATTGCAGTAAGTTTACTTGGCTATTTCCTCTTACGTACAAAAGTGAAGTATTCTCTAAGTTTGTTGAGTTCAAGGCCTTTGTTGAGACTCGATTTCATACTAAACTTCAAGCTCTCAAAAGTGATAATGGGGGGGAATATTTAGCAAACAAATTTCAATAGTTTTTAATGGATAAGGGCATTGAGCATCAACTTAGTTGTCCTCATACTCCTGCTCAAAATGGGGTAGCTGAAAAGAAGCACAGACACTTAATTGAAACTACTATTGCTCTCATGCATCAGTCTGCTCTTCTATTGTCCTATTGGTTTGATGCTCTTGCCACCTCAGTCTTTCTTATTAACAAGCTTCCTACTTCCAAGCTCAATAACCTTACTCCTTTTAAAACTTTGTTTCATCACTCACCTGATTACTCTTTTCTAAAAGTATTTGGTTGTAGGTGTTTTCCTTGGATTCGACCTTACACAACTCACAAACTTCAGCCTAGGTCTTTATCTTGTGTCTTCATTGGTTATGTTCCATCTACCAAAGGGTACAGATGTCTTGATGTTACCACTGGGCACATCTTTGTTTCTAGGCATGTTGTTTTTGATGAGTCTTATTTTCCTTTCCAGTCTTAGTCTATGTCTCTTCCTTAGTCTACTCCTCCTTCTCTATTTCAGCTTCAGACTTTCTTTTGGCCTTCATCCAGCTCAGCTGCTCCATATTTTGTTATTGCTCCTACAGTCTCCTCTATTCTTGCTGTAAGTCCTGTTTCCTTTGCTCTAGCTATGTCTGATTCTTCTCTTGTTTTTCCTTCCTTATCAGCAGCTCTCATGCCTACCACTTCTAGTCCTATACAAGTTAACCATGTTGATCTTACTCCAACAATTTCTATTGATTTACCTTCTCTTCCTTCTACCTCAAACACTCATCCCATGCTCACCAAGTCTAAGTCTAGACCTCTCTCTTCTATCTGTCTTATCACTTCTTCTTTTTCTACTCCTCTTGAACCTAATGATTTTCAGGCTACTGCTACATCTCCTCAATGGCAAGCAGTTATGCTAGATATGTTTCAAGCTTTGCAAAGACAAGGCACTTGGTCCCTTGTGCCTTTACCTCCAGACAAAATTGCTATTGGCTGCAAATGGATCTATATAGACTCAAGAAAAATTCAGATGGATCCATTGCTAGGTATAAGGCTAGATTAGTAGCCAAATGTTTTCTTCAAACTGAGAGCATTGACTATCATGAGACTTTTAGTCCTGTTGCAAAGCAGCCCACAGTTCAACTTCTTCTGTCCTTAGCTCTACATTTTCAGTGGTCTATTAGGCAACTTGACATCTCTAATGCATTCTCGCATGGTATCATAGAGGAGGAAGTCTATATGCAACAACCTCAAGGCTTCATTGATGCTTCTCATCCTAACTTGGCATGCAAATTACATAAAGCCCTTTATGGTCTCAAACAGGCTCGCTGAGCATGATTTTCTACCTTCTCTTCCTTTTTACTATCTTATGGCTTTATCTCTAGCCATTGCGACTTCTCCTTGTTTGTCAAGAAGACTACAGCTTCCATTATACTATTCTTCTCATTTATGTTTGACATGGATAGGCCCATAAAGGCTACAGCCCACTATGAACAACCCAAGCCCATCACTTAGGGCCCAATACATAATCCAACTAATGAAGCCCAACACTGTTGAAGCCCCACATACCAATAAGAACCAATGGCATCAAGACACATGGCAAGAGAAGGGCAAGCCACATAAGCAGACAAAGATCTGCAAAGTTATTGACACTGCACATCGCCATTAATGAAGCCCCTTACAGCATTTATTGCGACAATCCCTCTCCGTCGGGGCAAAACTCCTTCACCATGAACAAGGTAAGCTAGAGCATAGACTTTCGGCCAAGGTGACAGGTCGGAAAGGACAACGAAATGATTACCAGAGGATATAAGCAGACGTCGAAGACAAGAAAAAGGTTAAGCTTTCTATCTCTAATCTATCTCTACAATCCACTCCTCTTCCTAACTTGCTTGTCGGAGGGTTCGCTGGGGGACTCCCCGTTCCCCATTGGACTTTTGTGCAGGTTTCTCCGTGGGCTTGGTCATTCGGACGTAAGCTTGAGGAACGTGGATCAGTCTGACCCGTCCTACCATCACGAACTGTATCATCAATGTTAATGATATCTTGTTAACCAGTAGTGATTCCTCTTATATAGCTACTCTGGTTCATCAAATGCATGGTGTTTTTTCTATGAAGGAGCTTGGCTTGCTTAATTACTTCCTTGGCATCTCTGTGTCATCTTCTTCTATGGGCTATTTCTTATTCCAGCACAAGTATGCTTCTGAGTTGCTTGTTAAGGCTGGTATGGCTGATTGCAAGCCATACTCTTCCCCCGTGGCTCTTAAATCTGCATCCTCTTCTCCCACTGGTAATTTACCTTTTCCCAATCCTTCTCTCTACAGAAGTATTGTTGAAGGTCTTCAATACCTCACCATCACCAGACCAGATCTTGTTTTTGCTATGAATTTTGCTTGTTAATTTATGCACCAACCACTTGTTCGACATTTTGTTATGGTCAAAAGGCTTCTCAGATATCTCAAAGGCACCCTTGGTTATGGTCTTCAATTTAGCCCTGGTCCTCTTACACTGTATGCTTTTTCAGACTCTGATCGGGCTGGTGATTCTCTGGATAGGAGATCAACTACTGGGTTTTGTGTTTTCCTTGGTCCCAATTTGGCGTCGTGGTCTGCTAAAAAGCAGTCTACTGTGGCTAGATCCTCTACTGAAGCTGAGTATGGGGCATTGGCTCAAACTGCTACTGAGTTAAGCTGGCTTGGTATGCTTCTTTCTAACCTGCATGTTCCTTCTTCCTCCCCTACATTGTGGTGTAATAATATCTCTGCCATCTCTCTGTCTTCCAATCCTGTTTTTCATGCCAGAACTAAACATATAGAGATCGATTATCACTATGTCAGAGAAAGGGTAGCTACTAAACAGCTCACCATTTGTCACATCTCTACTTCTGATCAGGTTGTAGATATTTTCACCAAGCCTCTATCTATTCCACGCTTTAATTACCTCCAGTCCAAGCTTATGGTTCTTTCCTCTCACATCAGCCTGAAGGGGCATGATAATATATCTGTAGAAGCTGCAGAAGCTCAGCACACATCTGCAGAAGAAGCTCAGTCCACATATACCAGCTCATTTGAGCTGACCAAGGCAGAGCTACAGTTGAAGCCACAACTACATCTCACCAAATCAGTTAGAGCTACTGTAGGTCATCGTGCACGTGTTTACATGTAGTGGTTAATTAGTTAGGAAGTTGTTATGTTAACTGTACCTTAGTTAGTTTGGTTAACTAGTTAAGAGAGTTACTCATGGTTGTATATAAATCCCACTGTATTGAAAGATATTTTAGTTAAGTTGAATAAGATTCATTTTTTTTTCACATTACGACAAAACTAAACAATCCCAACTAAATTGGCACTGACGTAGCACACCCTATTGGAAGAGGGTAACCTAAGAGGGGTCATTGGTGGAAGATGATGGTTAGAGGTGGGAGGGACTTGTCCAAGTTGGTTTCTATTGGCAAGAGGTAGTGCAGGCTCGTCAGATTTGGTTGTTGACAATGGTGGTCGAAGAAGATTGTAAGGGGTGATACCCAAAATTGGTGACTAAGGGCAGTGGCCGAAGATGGGTAGAAGGGAAGATAATAAATAAAATTTATCATAAAGAGAAAAAAAGCATTCAGTAAATTTTGAAAACTATTTGCATTGTTTTGAGAATGAAAATATACATCAAAACCAATTACAAAACTCCTAAACATAAACATAGAACTTTATATAAATTACTTTCATCCAGATGAAAACTAAACTTAAGACCCACATGGCTAGCTTAGTGGTAAGGGTTTTTATTTAAATAAACTAAAAATTTGAATGTTTTATGTTTAACTATTTTGGGTGTTTGCCCATCTTAATTAATACACATAATTGGTAAGTTATTAACAGTCCAATCTTGTTCACACCCTCAAAGTATAATATACAATTTTGATTGATATAGAATAATGGGGTTAATAATTTTAGATTTTCAATACACTTTTTATAAAACCTACTATTTTAAACGAATTATATATTATATTTTGTTAACACACTCAAAAAGTATGCATATAAATTTATTTTATAAGATTTACTCCGTATGAATAGGTCTAATTTAGTGAAAATCTAAATGCATGTGTAAAGAGGACATGTAACAACTACCATTAAAGGGTTGTGTCAATGAGAAACCAGACATCATTTTTGAAATTCAGTACTAATGAAAACAGTTGGTGAATGAATGAGACCCAAAAAACACACTATCAACTTTTGATTTCTATCCTCATTCACCTTTCCATCTTCCACTTTTATCCTCTTTTTCTATCTTTGCTTTATAGAGCAAGTGACTGCAACTATTCTCTTATTATATATATATATGTTTTGGCCATACAGATATGTTCATTTTGACCTTTGTAGTTGTTGTTGTTGCGCAGTCATTAGGTTATTTGCTTCCTCCCTCTTTCTCACTTCATTCCAAGTGGTGATTTATAAAGTAGTAGAGCCAATATTATCACAAATCATGTTAATTTGCCTCTTCTCTCTTTTTATCTCATCAGATTGTTGGATTTATTTTCTAGTGTGGCCCAATAGCCTACATATTTTTTACATGTTTTAATTTATTTGGACTCCACAAATAGATAAAGCCAATATTTGAGATCAAGTTCAGTAATTAGAATTTTAATATAATCACTCTTCTAAGATAAGAAGGAAACCTTGATGGATTAGGAATTCTTCTGATAGAGTTTATCTGGCCATCTTCTCTCCTCTATATAAGGATGGGTGACTCCCCTTTCATATCATAAGTATTTTTCATCACTTTAAGTTTTATAGTCATCCTAATTAAGAGAGACAGAGAGAAGAAGGTGAGCCAAGAATTAAAGGTTCAATTCTAAGGGGTATTTTCTCAACTTCTCTAATTCAATGGCTGACAAAGGTATGTTCGTTTTATTCTTGAGTTGTATTGAATTCAAGATCCTGTTAAGTTTAATTCCGCATTATTATTATGGTTACATGTATCATTATATCTTACATGTGGTATCAGAGCTTTAGTTTGTGAATCAATACACCTTGGAATAATAATATATTTATGAATATTGTTATTATATTATAATTATAATTATTCATAATAACATATGTTTTAGTTTGTGAATCAATACACATTGGAATAATAATATATTTATGAATATTGTTATTATATTATAATTATAATTATTCATAACAACATATTTTTGTTCATGTCGGCATGTGTTAGTTATCTTGAATATGCGATGTATGTTCAACCTTGTAAGCTGCATGTCATATTTATTAGGCAGTGTTTGAATGGTACATCTAATCTCTTTCATATTCATTATGCATCAAAGAAACTCTTTTTGTGTTGTTAAAAGTCAAAGGTTGTGTGAAAGAAGATTTTATTCCTGATTTCTAAATCGTATCTAAGTATGCACATCATGGACTCCCTCACTCACAAGACAATAAGATCTATTAGGTCCTAACCTAAATAAAAGCACAGTCCACTCACTTTGTTTTGTGATATGTCAGGTGCAAACTTTTATATAATTCTATATGTTGTTCATATGCATGTTTTGATTTATTATCAATTTTAGTGATAATATTTTTTATAATCATCATAATATGATATTAAATTGCATGTATTGCATTCGGTCTATTAAAGAATTATGATTTTACGTTATGTGATTATATGCACTTATTGTCTATTATTGTTGATATTTATATTTTCATGATTTAAATTTGATATCATGATATAATTTTATGACATTGAATATTAAAATATTAAAGTGGTTAATTTATTTAGGTGTAATTCTTGTCAACCATTTTATATGATATTCATGATTGTCATATTGCATATATATATATATATTCATGTTCGTCCAAAGTTATTATTATTATTATATTGGTAATTGCAATCACATAAAAGAAATTTTGAAAAATCATAAATAGTGATTTCATGAAAATTGTGATTGAATTAATGATAATTAAATAACTCAAATTATTGAATAGAGAATATTATTGGTTAGTTTCGTATTCATAAGGTTTACTAATTTAGTAGTTGCCAAAGTGGCCTAGATTTGTAAAACTTATGAATATAAAACTACATAAAAGAATTGTTAAAAAAGGTAACATTAAGGTCGATAATATTCTCAATTGCAGTTATAATTAGGAGATTGAGACTAGCCCAAAGGAGAGTCACTTTCAAATAATTATAAACTGGGTAGGATAATGTAACTCATGTAATTTGACAGATTAGAATTGAATACCCAAAGGTAACATGACTAGCTGGAAAATTGCATAAATTACTTTAGACCTACATAAGTGATTCTTGATGAGTGGACAATAGATATACCTAAGTTTTGCCCAAAGGAAAGACTTATGTGATATCAATAGTTCATCATAATTCTCAAAGCTTTAATATGTATATTGTTTACGCCTTTTTCCGTGTTACTTATGAGATCTTGTGTTAATACCTTTTAAGATCTGTCAAAAAGATACTTGCTATCTAAGGTGGTTGGACTTAGAAGGGAGGCTATATTGACTCCTCCGACCTTCCTGGGATCTTACTTGGTTATTGACCAAAGGACTCTTTAGTGACATTACCCTAACGCTTAAAGTAAAATTTGGTTAAAGGCTGTTGAAGATCGACAAGCCACTTGCTGGCACTATTATGGCTGAATTGACAACAATGAAATATAATGGCCACCGAGGAGTTTAGGATCACATCCTCAATATGGCGACAAGGTTGCAAAGCTTAAAACTTTAGGGATGCAGGTTGATGAAACTATCCTCGTGCAATTTATTCTCAACTCACTTCCATCACAGTTCGGTGCATTCAAAAATTCACTATAACACCAATAAAGATAAGTGGAGTTTGAATGAGCTAACTAATATGTGTGTTCAGGAGGAAGTGAGGTTAAGAGAGGAAGGACGTCAAACTGCATTGGCTGTAACTCATGGAGCTATAAAGAAAAAGATGGGTAAGTTTATAAAATCAAAGAAAAAATCCACCAAAGAGAAGGAATGAACCTGGGGAAGAAAATCAGGCTCAAGATGGTTTCATTGTCAAGTGCTACTTTTGTGGTAAGAAGGGACATGTGAAGAAAGACTGCAGCAAGCGAAAGGCTTGGTTCGAAAAGAAATATAAGAAATTTTCTTTTGTTTGTTATGAATCAAATCTTGCTGAAGTACCTTCTAATATGTGGTGGATTGACTCTGGGGCCACGACCCATGACATGCAGGGATACCTCTCAATCAGGAAACTGAAGGAAAGTGAAAGATTTGTCTATATGGGGAACCGTCTCAAAGCTGAAGTCGTAG
Organism: Camellia granthamiana; assembly: GCA_036172215.1. Taxonomy (NCBI): domain Eukaryota; kingdom Viridiplantae; phylum Streptophyta; class Magnoliopsida; order Ericales; family Theaceae; genus Camellia; species Camellia granthamiana. The sequence goes on along the minus strand of CM069905.1, from coordinate 33,741,363 downwards.
TTGTAGGAACCTATCGACTGATCTTAGAGACGGGTCATCAGATGGATCTAGAAGACACTTTTTATGTTCCTTCAATTTCTAAGAATTTAGTTTCGTTATCCAAATTAGATCGTGTTGGATATTTAGTTTTATTTAATTGTGGAAAACTCAATTTAATGTTTTTGGCTCTGGTAATTTATGTGATGGTTTATATAAAATTACCTTAAATCATGAGTTTGCACAATCATTAGTAACTCTGCATTCGAATATTGGTTTAAAACGTGGTCTAATTAATGAAAAATCCTCAATCTTGTGGCATAGACGGTTGGGGCGTATCTCTAGAAATAGAATTGAAACATTGGTGAAGAATGGGATTTTGGAAAACCTAGACTTCATTGATTTTCAGATATGTGTGGATTGCATTAAAGAAAAGCAAACCAAACACACCAAGAAAGGTGCCACAAGAAGTAATGAGCTTCTTGAGATAAATCATACAGATACTTATAGGCCACTCAACATCTCTTGCCTTAGTGGTGAAAAATATTTTATCACATTTATAGATGACTTCTCACGTTATGGATATGAGTATCTAATTCATGAAAAGTCTCAAGCTGTTGACATCCTTGAGGTGTACATAACTGAAGTCGAGAGACAATTAGATAGAAAGGTTAAAATAGTGAGATCAGACAAGAGTGGTGAGTATTATGATAAATATGATGAGTCAGGCCAAAATCCTGGCCCATTTGCCAAATTCTTAGAAAAGAAAGGCATTCGTGCTCAGTATACAATGCCTGGTACGCCACAGCAAAATGGAGTTACTGAAAGGCGTAATCGTACACTTAAAGATATGGTTAGGAGTATGTTAAGTTACTCAATTGTACCTATTTCAATGTGGGGTGAAGTTTTAAAGACTGCAATGTATATCTTAAATAGGGTTCCTAGTAAGGCCATCCCAACAACTTCTTTTAAGTTGTGGACTGGTAAGAAACCTAGTTTGAGACAGTTACATATTTGGGGTTGTCCAGCAGAGGCAAGAATCTTCAACCCACAAGAGAAAAAGTTGGACTCAAGAACTATATATGGATATTTCATTGGTTATCCAAACAAGTCTAAAGGGTACAAATTTTATTGTCCTAATCACAGTACGAGGATAGTGGAGACTGGTAATGCTAGATTCCTTGAGAATGGTGAAATTAGTGGGAGTGAGAAAACACGAGTGGTGAATTTCGAGAAAATTAGGGTGGATGTCCCAACATTTGACCCTTATCAAAAAAAATTTATTGTACCTCAGACTTTTCCATAGGCTGAGAGAAACGAACAACATAATGAAAATCCTTCACCACCTCATGTTTCACCACTTCATGAAGATACCACCATTGAAAATATTGTAAAACCACCACAATCGGCAGTTCTGAGAAGATCTCAGAGGGAAAGAAAGCCTGCCATTCTAGATGATTACATGGTGTATCTACAGGAATCTGATTTTGATATTGGGATTAACAAAGATCCAGTCTTATTTTCACAAGCCATGAATAGTGATGATTCTTCTAAATGGGTCAATGCTATAAATGAAGAGTTAAAATCCATGGAACAGAATAGTGTTTGGGATCTCGTCGAATTGCCTAATAACTGCCAAAAGGTCGGGTATAAATGGGTCTTCAAGACCAAGCGTGACGCAAAAGGCAATATCGAACGATTTAAAGCCAAACTTGTTACCAAGGGTTTTACTCAAAAAGAAGGCATAGACTATACAGAGACCTTCTCTCCAGTATCTAAAAAGGACTCACTTAGAATCATCCTAGCATTGGTAGCTCATTATGACTTAGAGTTGCAACAAATGGATGTGAAAATTACTTTTTTAAATGGGAATTTGGATAAAGAAATTTATATGGAGCAGCCCGAAAGATTTGCAAAGAAAGGTAAAGAACATTTAGCTTGCAAATTAAAGAAATCCATATATGGCCTTAAACAAGCTTCTAGGCAATGATATTTAAGGTTCAATGATACAATTACCTCTTTCGGATTTAAGAAAAATGCAGTTGATTAGTGCATATATCTGAAGGTTAGTGGGAGCAAGTTTATTATTTTGGTGCTATATGTGGATGACATTTTTTTAGCTAATAATGACCTTGGCTTATTGCATGAAACCAAGGAATATCTCTCCAAGAACATTAAAATGGTCGATATAGGTGAGGCAAACTATGTTATTAGCATAGAGATCTTTAGGGATCGATCTCGAGGATTGCTAGGACTATCTCAGAAATGATATATTGATCGTGTTTTGGAGAGATTCAATATGCAGTTTTGTTCAGCCGGTGATGCACCCATCATGAAGGGTGATAAATTAAGTGAAAAACAGTGTTCAAGGAATGACTTGAAAAGAAAAAACAAATAAAGGACATTCCATATGCTTTGAGGCTACAAATCATGCTTTATGGTTGCGAAATTTCATCTCAGGACTTGGTGTTGTTGACTCAATTGCCAGGCCGCTGAAGATATATTGTGACAATACCGCAACAGTTTTCTTCTCTAAGAATGGAAAGTACTCTAGTGGTTCCAAACACATGGAAGTAAAGTACTTAGTCATTAGAGAAAGAGTCCAGAAACAACAAGTGTTAATTAAAAACTTAAGCACCTCTCTTATGATTGCTGATCTATTCACAAAGGGATTGCCACCAAAGACATAAAAAGAGTATGTTATCAGGATGGGTCTTTTAAGCAACCCTTGATGTGTATGGTTAATTTTGAGTGCTTATTTTTATTTGACACTATTTGCGCAATAATAATTTTGTTTCTGTTTTTCCTGTTTCTAAAAGTGTGTGTACACATTAAATAGAATATTGATAAACAGGAAATGTCTTAACAAGACAAATTACAGGGGCCTTTCAGGCAAATAATTATATATCCCGATAAAGGACTGGGTTGGTGAAGGTTATCAATGGTGTAGTGCATAGAAGGAAATATGACATAAATGTTATATAACCGATATGACTCACATTGGTGATCTGAAGTAATCACAGTATTATAGTTTCTAATATATCTGAACTTATTGGCTATTTTTTAAAATTCGTGATCACGTGTCAAAGTTTTTAGTGTAGAATCCAATGAGTCAAAATTTTTATAAGTTGCATATTTTTGAAAAAAAAAAAAAAAAAAAAACTCATAATTGCATCATAATCGGCTTAATGGGCCAAGTGGGAGAATGTTGGATTTATTTTCTAGTGTGGCCCAATAGCCTACATATTTTCTACATGTTTTAATTTATTTGGACTCCACAAATAGATAAAGCCAATATTTGAGATCAAGTTCAGTAATTAGAATTTTAATATAATCACTCTTCTAAGATAAGAAGGAAACCTTGATGGATTAGGAATTCTTCTGATAGAGTTTATCTGGCCCTCTTCTCTCCTCTATATAAGGATGGGTGACTCCCCTTTCATATCATAAGTATTTTCCATCACTTTAAGTTTTATAGTCATCCTAATTAAGAGAGACAGAGAGAAGAAGGTGAGCCAAGAATTAAAGGTTCAATTCTAAGGGGTATTTTCTCAACTTCTCTAATTCAATGGCTGACAAAGGTATGTTCGTTTTATTCTTGAGTTGTATTGAATTCAAGATCCTGTTAAGTTTAATTCCGCATTATTATTATGGTTACATGTATCATTATATCTTACACAGATATGTCATTCAGATTATATTCAGAAAGTTTTAGAGTTATCTCGTTATCAATAATTTGATAGTAAATAATCTCATTTGATGTGTTTGGATAATTCAAAAAAATTAATGTAAAAAAAATAATATTAAAAAATCTCATTTAAGTGTTTAGTTTGACGTCTTCAAAATGTGAGATTATTAACAGCAAGTGGGCAATTAGATCCTCCTTAAGTTAGGAGCTAATTTCACCTCACATTCAAACCGCAACCAAACAGGGGAATTATAAAACTCAAATAACATTTTCATATTCCTTCAAAATTATTGTCATTCAAATATAACTTAAGTTTGAATCTTGATATTCTACACCGCCTGATATATAAGACTAATAAGTGTTCACATGTATTCCGAATTTTCGCTCTTAAAATGAGTCTAAATGACCTTATCTAAAATTGATTCTTGGTTATATTTAAAAAAAATAAAAATAAAATAAAAAAAAGACATCATCACAAACAATGTTGGCTGTCTAGTGGTTATGCATTTGGACCGTACATCGATCGTGTGCAAGCGATCATGGATTGTCAGACATTTATTTATGTCTCAAAAAGTTTCAGAAACGCGTAGGGAGAGATCATCAACCTTTTCATGGTTTCCCATTGTTTGGTTTCACACAGGGACGGACGATAGGAGAGACCGTGAGGGACATGGCCCCCCTGCTCAGTTGAACATTACTTAGCTAGTATTGACAAATAGTCTGTACTTTTCATTTTATACATATTTGGCCCCTACTCATTGAACATCTATGAACTCTTTTTCCTATCTCAAATCAAAGAACTATTTGCTTGTTGTTTTCCTTTATTCATTAATTGGACTTAGAATCGTTTGGGGACTAAGTATTTTAGTCAAAAAATCACTACAAGTTATCACATCACCATCTCTTTTCGTAAAAAGTTAAAAAATTACTAAAATAGTTTGTTCCCAACCCTAATGAAATATTTTTTTTATATTAAAATATCTTGTAATCAATCAGTTTATCTTAATTGATTATATATATTTTTTATTCTAGTTAATGGATAATGTAGAGTTAATTATATATTTTTAAAATTCATTGTTAGAGAAAGGCTATAATATACATCCTTACAAGAAATAATACTTTTCGTAATTTTACTATATTGATTCCTAATAAAATTAAAATGATGCATAACTTTTCTTATTATAACAGTTTGTAATATTTTAATATCTATATATAACCACAATGGTTCATAATAAAATAAAATAAAAAAATATGATGCGTCCTTAATATAATCACAATTGTTCATAACTAATATCACGAAAAATCTTAACTTTTTTATAATAAGAGAGGAGAGTGTGTACCATAGTCTTTCATTATTACTATGTTCTTATATCATTGAGTATTTCTTGTTTTTATTTTAAGATTTACACTATTCACTACTACATGAAATCTTTTATTTTTCATCGATTTTGTCTAGAACATACATTACTATATCACTAGTGTAAATCCATACCCCTATTTAATGGCCCCCCTCCCTCAAAAGTCTGGTTCCGTGTCCCTGGTTTCACACAATTTAAAAGTTGGATATGGGCCGAATGTAATACTATTTGTTTCGGTAAAAAATATTTTTTAAAATTAATTTATATGTTTTCATGTATTAGATACACTTCAGTGGTGTCACTTGACACCACTCAAATTTGAAAATTATTTAGGATTAGTTCAATATTTTCACGAATTTTAATGTATAAAAAATATTTCATATATAAATTCCTGATTTTCAAAGATTGACATCGCTAATGAAGGCATGGTTGCAAACTTTTTATATGTGAAAGTGTCATTTTTGTTTCATAACTTTTTCTCCCTGTTTTTTTTTTTTTTTTTGCCAATTTGGCAAGAGATTATTATTTACAATATAAAGAGAATTAAATTATAATCTAACAATTATAGAAGCTCAATAATCAAACTTAAAAACAAGCTCCACAATGAAAAAGAAATAAGCATCACAACAACAAAAATTCATAATCTGAAAAAAATTATTAATATTTACATTTAAGTATTGACTTAACTATCTCCCAAATAAAGTGTGCAAGAGTGATCAACTAAATTAACTCAATTAGTTTAATAGTATTTACTTTTCCTAATATTTTTTATGAAATTAAAGACATTTGCGAGATATCCACCCCATCCATTAGTGAACTCCTAAATGATTATGAATGATTTTGTCAAGTTCATATGATATAAATGGTCAAATAACATATGATTATGAACTCCCAAATTTTTTCATAGTAAAAATTTATGATAATTTGTTCATGTTTTAACCTCGCTATGTAGAAATCCTGGCTCTGCTACAGCATGTATTTGATGATGAAAAATAAAAATTAACGAAAAACGGTTTTCATGGTGAATGAAAAACAAACTTGTTTGGTGGAAAATAATTTCTATTTTTGAAAGTTGAAAATTATTTTTTAAATTAAAATTTTACTAATGTCACCAAATTATTACGACTGCTACTCTAAAACTGCCACCCTTATCACCACTCTAGTGTTGTGACGCAAGTTTGAGTCACTGAAACACATAAAAATGTAGAGGTAAGACTATCTACTTACTATTGTCTCCCTTGCACTATATGTTTTAATTTAGAGTATTGTGTACTATGTATGATATCTAAATGTATTATTTGTGATGTGCATTATCATATAAATCAAATGTGAACCACCTAAGCCCTATATCATGGTGAGTATGGTGATATACCATGTAAACCACCTAAGCCTCCCCTTCTAAGCCGCCCTCTGGCGCACTCTCTAAGCTGCCTCATTGGTGCACTCTGCCTTACCTTGGCCGCCTGCCAAATCTCAACCTATTCCGCTGTCATATTTTCCTATCAGTATCTCTTCGTGGTGATCTCTTTCTTTATCTGCTGATTTATTTCTATCCCAAATATCTCTCTCTTAGTTTCTTTATTCTCATAACATGGTATCAGAGCTAGGTTAAGTACCTAGTAATTTTGCTTTACCGGCGGCAGCCTTGCCTTGGCCGCCCACCGGATCTCAACCTATTCCGCTATCATAATTTTCTGTCAGTATCTCTTCGTAATGATCTCTTCCTTTGTCCGTTGGTTTATTCATATCTCATATATCTCTATCATATATATATATATATATATATTTTTACTATTGTCTCCCTTGCACTATGTTTTAATTTAGAGTATTGTGTACTATGTATGATATCTAAATGTATTATTTGTGATATGCATTATCATATAAATCAAATGTGAACCACCTAAGCCCTATATCATGGTGAGCATGGTGATATACCATGTAAACCACCTAAGTCGCCCCCTCTGACTCACTCTCTAAGCCGCCCCCTCTAAGCCGTCCTCTGGCGCACTCTCTAAGCCGCCCCATTGGTGCACTCTGTCTTACATTGGCCGCCCGCCAGATCTCAACCTATTCCGCTGTCATATTTTCCTGTCAGTATCTCTTCGTGGTGATCTCTTCCTTTATCTGCTGGTTTATTCTTATCCCAAATATCTCTCTCTTAGTTTCTTTATTCTCATAACATGGTATCAAGCTAGATTAAGTACCTAGTAATTTTGCTTTACCGGCGGCAGCCTTGCCTTGGTTGCCCGCCGGATCTTAACCTATTCCGCTATCATAATTTCCTGTCAGTATCTCTTCGTGGTGATCTCTTCCTTTGTCCGCTAGTTTATTCATATCTCATATATCTCTATCATATATATATATATTTTTTGTGCTTCTGCTTCACTTATCTTTCTCTCTACTTCAACCTTAAATAGGTTTCTATCTTCCATCTTATTTGAGTTTGAGAGAGGGTATTATCCCTATATCATGGTGAGCATGGTGATATACTATGTGAACCACCTAAGCCTTATATCATGGTGAGAATGGTGATATACTATGTGAACCACCTAAGCCTTATATCATGGTGAGAATGGTGATATAGCATGTAAACCACCTAAGCCGCCCCCTCTGGCTCACTCTCTAAGCCGCCCCCTTTTGGCACACTTCCTAAGTCGCCTCATTGGCACACTCTCTAAACCGCCTCCTTTTGACGCACTCTCTAAGCCGCCCCCTGGCATACTCTCTAAAATGCCCCGTGGCGCATTATCTAAGCTGCCTCCTTTTGGCGCACTCTCTAAGCGGCCCATTGACGCACTCTCTAAGCCACCTCTTTTTGGCGCACTCTTTAAGCTGTCTCCTTGGCGCACCACCAAAGCCGCCCCTTGGCGCACCATCCAAGTCGCCCCCTGGCACACTCAATCATCTGTTGCCAGCATCGTTTAGCACCACATCATAAGTTATGTGTATGTCGCGCTGCCACGCTTGCTGGTTCAACATTCAGTCTCTACAACGGTCTGACATGGACATGACCACTCAAACTGTCTCCGGACATTGGCTCCAGCCTCCAATCTATCTCAAGAGCCATTGCGCTCATATTCGGACTTTGCAATCTATTTGTCTTTCATTTTATTTTTTTAGTTTTATTTTATGTTTAGTTTCTCTCTCCAAACTCAAGTTGGTATCCTTACTTGAGTTTGAGGGGAATTGTTAAATATAGTAACTATATATTCTATTTATCATACTTACCAGATATTTATATTAGGCATTACCATATTGTACATTACCATATTAGCTTTTCATTCTCCTATATAAAGGAGTCTTGTATTCACTCATATTAAAATTATTAAAATATACAGAGTTATATTCTCTCTCTCTCTCTACTATTGTAACACTTTCATTTATTTCTTTCTTGTACCATTTTTTTTCCCTTCAAAAAGTATAGGAAAAATTACATTTAAGTGTAAATAATTAAAAATAATTATACTTTCATAAAGATGCAAGTCAAAACAAGTGAGAATATGCGTCACAATTTTCACTTCCACCTTCATAAAATTAAAATAATTTTACGTTATTCTCATTTAAATACATTTTTTCCAAATATATATATATATATATGTAAACCCATAAAGTTGGCTATGCATTTTGGACTGATAGTTTCAAAAATAATGTGTCACAATTCATATAGTATATAGGTTAATGTGTTTATATTCTCATGAAGCATCCAATTTTTACTATGACCTATATACTATGAAAATAGTTAGACTGCCCTAGCTATATATAACCACTTGCATCTTATTCTTCATTTCTTAATTTTATTTTATTTTATTTTTTTTGTTGGTATTGCCTATCTAGAAAAATACCAGAGAATGTTTAGACATAGTCAAACTAAGGCCATGTCAAGCCAACCAGGGATGCTCGTCCTCCACGACCTAGACCATGTGTGGATTTGGAATTTGTTTATATTTATTTATTTTATAATTGGTAGGAGAAGAATAGGTAAAGAGATTTGCATCAGGCGGGTAAAATTTGAACTCAAAAATCACATCAAATAGAATAACAACACCTCGAATTTGTTTGATTGTTGGGAGTAGATACGGCGTTTGACCATATATATAATACTTAAACATATAAAAAGAGATTAATAATGTTGAGAATAAAGATTGAGATTAATGTATGTTGAGGCCCACTCATACTATATTTAGTGTGATTATTTTATGTTACATTATCACAGCATGTTATTACATATTCCATCCTTTTAGGGATATGAAATCCAAACCCTTTTAAATCCGGAGTCAATTGTATAGCCAAAAGAAGGATTATGGGTGAGGGTGGAAATTTGCGAGACAATACGATAATATGACTTGAACAATACATAAAATTAGTAGGTTAGGGTTGACCATTTCCTGAAACGGATACGTATATGACACGACCTGATAATATGAATATTAAATGAGTGAGATTAGTGTCAAATCTATATAACATGAAATTGACACGGATAACCTGTATAATGAAGAATTAGTTATACAATTTTATATTATTTCTACTAAAGAGTATCATGACATTTTTTAATCTCTTATGCAATTACATCCAATGTATTAAAAAGTATGTAAAATACAATTTTAAGTTTAATATAGGTTTTGTTTTTGCTTTTAATTAAACTTAGGCCTCGTTTGGGAACAGGTTTTTTTAGTAACTTTTTGACTTTTTGGCTAAAATGTGATATAAAAAAAACTAGTATGTTTGAGATGACTTTTTGGTTTTTTACGAAAAGATGTGCAAAAAATAGAGAAAAAAATGAATCTTTGACTTTTTGTATGAGTTGTTAGCTTTTTGATTTTTTTAGTAACTCTTTGACTTTTTGGCTAAAAGGGGCACTTGCCAAACAAGACCTTAATGTATTTTTTGTCTATTATTTGAGTTAATCTAGCAAAAAAATTTATTTTTATAAATTAAGAAAATTAAATTAAATTGAAATCAAATATTTTTATAAATAATTTCATTTAATAGTGATTAGTTTCATTAATTTTAATTTGTAAAGAAATTTTCAAATTTTTTTTATACATTTGATATTTTTAGTTAATAGTAAAAAAATTGAACATGACGTATTAGCACGACACAAATCAAACACGAACCAAAAATAACATGACCCGATGATAATACGAAATAATAAATGGGTCGAATTAATGTTAAATAATTCTAACATAAATCTGAAATGACACGACACGACACACTACAACAAAAACATACTTTAGTGGCACTACACTAGTGGCATATTTTTAGAAAATGCCACAAAAAATGATATTTAGTTGCACGTTTTTGAAAAATGCCACAAAACGACAAACATAAAAGGCTCTAGTGACATTTCAATGAACAAGTGTCACAAAACTACAACAAAAACATACTTTAGTGGCACTACACTAGTGGCATATTTTTAGAAAATGCCACAAAAATGATATTTAGTGGCACGTTTTTTAAAAATGCCACAAAACGACAAACATAAAGGCTCTAGTGACATTTCAATGAACAAGTGTCACAACACTACAACAAAAACATATTTTAGTGACACCATACTAGTGGCATGTTCTTAAAAAATGTCACAAAAAGAATATTTAGTGGCATTTTTTAGAAAAATGTCATAGAGCCACAAACATACAATGCTCTAGTGGCATTTCAATTAAAAAAAGTGTCAGTTCACTACAACAAAAATGTCACTACAACAAATTTACACTTTAGTGACACTACACTAGTAGCATGTTTTTAGAAAATGCCACAAAAATAAAAATTGGCATTAAATGTTTTAGAAAAATGCCACAGAACCACAAAACATATAAGGCTCTAGTGGCATTTCAATAAAGAAATGTCACATCAATTTTATGACATTTTATAAAATAATGACACAAAAAATTATGTTCGTGATATTTACCAACAGATGCCACTAAACTTTAATTGCAATGGCATTTTTTAAAAAATGTCAGAACACTAGGTAGGTGCAAATTACTTTTTATGGCACTTAGGTGAAAAGTGTCATAAACAAATATTTTATAGCATTTTGAGAAATGCCCCTAAGTCAAAAACTTTCCAAGCTTATAATGACATTTTTGAAAAAACAAAAAATGCCAATATATTTTCTAAATTTTTAAAATGCAGTAAATGATTAAAAATAAATGAATTAAACTCAATATACACTACAGGAAAAAGTATATTCGGCGACTAAATTTCCTGACCAAAAAAATTTGGTCACTGAAAGTATAGCTTTTAGCGACCAAAACAGCATTAGTTGCCAAAAGTAAAGCTTTTTGGCGACTAAACAATTTTAGTAGCCAAAAGTCTATAATTGGCAACTAAAACTAAGTTTGGTCGCTGATTATATGGGTTTTAGTGACTAAAAAATTTTTAGTAGCCTAAAGTAAAGCTTTTTGGCGACTAAAAAAATTTAGTAGCCAAAAGTCTACAATTGGCAACTAAAAATAAGTTTTGTCGCTGATTATATGGGTTTTACCGACTAAAAAAATTTTAGTAGCCAAAAGTAAAGCTTTTTGGTGCCAAAAAAAATTTTAGTAGCCAAAAGTCTACAATTGGCGACTAAAAAATAAGTTTAGTAGCCAAAAGTGGTCATTTTTAGCTCGGGAGAACTAAAATCCTAAGGCGGGAATAAAATTTTTTGGTGACCAAAATTTTGATAGCTAAAAGTGCATCTTCGGCGACCAAATCCGATTTTGGTCGACAAAAGTTAAGTTTTTTAGCAATTAAAAAATAATTAGTAGCCAAAAGTATAGAATTGGCGACTAAAAAATATTTTCAGTCGCCAAAAGTGATCTTTTTTTTTTATTTTGGTAGTAAATAGTTTATTTTACAGAAATTATGTTTAATAAAATAATTATGTTTATACATATACTTTTATATTAATATGGATGTATGTACTATATAAATAATATATGTTGCATATATAATCATGTGGTGCTATAGAGGTGTAGTGGGAAGAGTGTGGTGTATAAGGTTTATGGTGCGGAAGGTTGGCAGTTCAAGTCTCCGCAAGAGCGGATCAAATTGTTCTACAACGAATTATCATCATGAATGGCACTTGATAGCGTCACGAATAGTGCCTACCATGACATTAAAGTGTCACTGAAAGGTTTTAGTCTTGATGGTGTAATGACACTTACAAGTGTCACTAACTCTTTTTTTAATTTCGCTTGATAATGCCACAAATAATATCTACCATGACATTAAAATGTCATTGAAAGTTTTCAGCCATGATGGTGCAATGGCACTTGCAAGTATCTACCGTGGCACTCGTATCTACCGTGGCACCGATAGAAGTGGCACTTGTTCAAAATGCCACAAGACCAAAAAATGTCATTAGAAGAATAATTTTGTGACACTTTCAAATGTTACTAAACTAAGAAAATATTGTAGTGACATGACACCCACCCTTAGTTAGGGGACAAGAAAAAACATATAAAACCGATATACATTCTCGTCAATCTCATATCCTCTCTTATCTATAATCCATAACATATAAAAAAAAAAAAAAAAAATTTAAAGCAGATTGAATCTAACGCCAATCGCACAAAATTATTACCCTTCACGCCAAGCCACTTACGTGTCATTTATTTATTTATTTATTGCTTACTTGAATAATTTGTCTTTGAATTGCCAACTGGTGAAGAAGAGCTGATGAAGCTCACCAGGCTGAGCGTGGTCCGGTGGTTTGCGATAAAAACAGGACTAATTTATTGTCTATGATTCTGAAAAAAAATTAGAATCAATTTAAATCATTAAAATTATAAAACTAGTATTTAAAATTACGATTTCACATAATTTATTCATAAGAAAAATTATATAAAATTTTCAAAAATTTAAATTATCATAAATTTTAAAAATAATAATAACATGCCTAGCAAACAAACAACTCTCATAATATTCACCGATTAAACAAAAACATAACATTAAGCAAATATTATTTAACATTAAAAAAACATAATATCTAGCAAACAAACATATATGGTTTAAGTTAACACTAATACTACAAACTCGGACTTAACTACCCAGAAATTATCCTAAATTATTATCTTGTGATTCGAATTTATTCTACATATAGACCCCATACTATACAAATTCAATCTCCACAACACAACCACCAACTCAGAAAAATCTAGGTGGCTAAGTCTGGTTGCCAAACTTATTGTTAAGTTAAACAAACACAATATTTAGGAAATAAATGTATATATGATTTAAATTATATGGTCCGATTCGATTCAAATCTAAAATTAATCTAAATTCGGAACCAATCTGTGAAAACCAATTCTCTAATTTTTCAAACCAAGACCGAACCACGAATTAAAAAAACTAAACCAAACCTACTAGACTGCTCTGGAGCAGTTTAGTTTGCAGACTTTTCGTTTTCCTTCAGCCCTACTCACCGCCGACTTTCCCTTTTGATTTTTGAAAATTTATTATTAGTCTTACATTTTATGAATATTTATATAATATATAATGGATGGCTCCTTAATTTTATAAAAGTTATTTTACTAACATTTGATTTTATTAGTATTTCACCATTTATAAGTTGATTTCTAATTATATTATATTTTAGTCAATAACATCAATTTTATTGAGCATTTTATTAATACAAAAGGTGCATGTCATTTTTTAAAAAGAAAATGTTATGTATATTTTTTGAAAAGAAAATACTAAATTAATTTATTTTTCTCCTAAAATACTTTTTTCATAATGTTTATAGAATAAATTATGTTCAATTATTAATTTACTCAAATTAACTCAATATTTTTTATAGGTATACTTTAATTCCATCAATAAAATTTAAAATTCCACCTTTGGTGATAAGACTGCCACGTGCTTCGCCAACTAGTATCTGATAAACAAATGAGGCCTTAGTCTACTTTGATCTTGGGTAGACAAACATGTCAAGCTTTTTGAATAAATTGGAGGCCCAACTGTTTGTTAATGCAATAACCCACAAAAAAAACCCAGGACTTGCAATGGCTTTGCTTTAGAAAAAATAAAAACATAGAAAAAGACATGCAGTTGGAAGAAGGATAAAAGAATTACCAACACGTGAGGGGTGCAAATGATACTTATACCCTCATAATCTTTCATTTATACCCCATCACAAATACACTTGCACCCCTCAGTGTTGGTAATTTTTTTCCCTTCTTCTTACCTGCATGTAATTCCCAAAAAAAAAAAAACCACTAGCCTGAATCAATCAGGTCACATCACTGGGTTAAAAGTCCTTTTGTGTATGATATTTCCAGACAACTTGTCAAAATATTGAACACAAGTTGTTAGTAGAAAACAAAACATGCACTTGAATTTTTGTAGTGAACTTTTGAAATATCAGTTGGAGAAGTTTCAAAGGGTCAGTCAATTTCTCTAAGCTTAATATACCATGTGCCAAATTTTATTTTTTATGTATATTGTATTATGTTTTGTTAGGCAATACAAGTTAAAAATTAAATTCGTTTGGACACGTAATTGAACCGACTATTCAGATATTTCTGAGAAATTTCTCTTCATTCACTTGTGGAAAATGGTTTTTTTTTTTTGGCTAGAGTACAAGGTGACCCAACAATTGCATAGTTTCTCCAACAATATTTTTTTATTTTATATTTTTTTTTATTTTTATTTTTGTTTTTGGGATAGACATGTCTAGTCTGCAATATAATTTGGGTTTTGCGGCGTATGGAAAGGTTCAAGACAAACTTGGGTTTTTATTCTTATAATGGGCTTTTACAATAAAATGATTGGGACAATCTTTTTATTTGTTGATTTTTGTTTGGTTTTAGATTGTATAATTTTGACTATGATTTTACTTTGGGCTCTTGTAAACAAGTCATTCTGAAAACCATTGAACTGATTTATGTCAGCCCAAAGGCCCCAAGGCCCCAAACCCAATAATTCCATATATGATATATTAGTCAATTTCATAGGTATTATCAAGAACTCCAAAGATAATAAAATAATTATTTTTTATAAAAGGGGTGGTGATATGTTCAAGATGTGAAAATTTATGGTGTAAGTTTCTATCTCTATCATTGAACAACAAAAAATTTATATAATAAAATAAAATTATTGAGATTAATTGAGTGACCAAAACTCATGTTGCTTTTCTTTTTTTTTGGTGCTAAGACCATCTCCAACGGTTCATCAGATTGATCATCAAATTTAAATCTAATAAAAAATGACAGCTTTTATCTCTCCAACAGTTTTATCAAAATGATATCAAAATGAAGATGGAGCAAAACTTTCACCAAATTGAGGAGCTGGGTCAGATTTCACGATTTCACTATGCGTTTACGTTAGAGGTAGGTCCCATCGGACAACCAGCCGGACATCCGGCCAGTTATCCCACTGGTCGTCTGGTTTAAAGAGAAAATGCATTGCTGCTTGCGAACTACTTCAAAAATTGGTTGCTTTGGTGGCACTAATAACAAATTCAAGGTTGATATAGCTTTAAATTTCTACCAAAATGCAATATGGAAAAGTTACATTATATATAGATTTAAATTTCTGAAAAAATTTGATGAAAGACTGCAACTCCAATAAGTTACTGTTGGTGTTGCAAAGTATTTGACGAAGTTGCCGTTGCTGTGATCTATAAAATAAACCAATTTGATCAATTCCACTATATCATTAGAATTTTTGTCTTCAGTTTGACAATATCATTACAATTTCTATTTTCTTTGTGAGCTTCAGTGTATATTCTCTCTTTCTCAGCTTCAGTGTATATTATTACAATATATTTCATTGTCTGAGTTGGATGTTGTATCCTATTGAATTTTCTTCAAACTATAGAAGATTTTGAAATGTTTGAGGAATCACAAACTTTAGAGCACAACACTGATATTAATTTTATTTCGCAAACTTCTCATGTTTCTCATGGTAGATCTTTATGTAGATCTTGGTTGGCAGTCTCTCAAAATCCCATTACTGGTAATAGTCAAACCATGGCAATATTTTGGGAACGAGTACTTGTTTATTTTAATTCCCAATTGAGCGGTGAATCAAATTGAAACCGTATTTCTTTGTCTCACTGTTGGGCTGTCATGCAAAAGGCAATTAATAAATTTTGTGATTTTCTTGAGCAAATTAAATTGCGGCAACAAAGTGGAACAACTGAGATAGACATTGTAATTTTTATTTCTGTTATTAAATTTCAATTTTCTTAGTGCTCAGTATACTTGTTATCAAATTGTTTTTAATTTTCATTTTTTAGATCGCTGAAGCGAAGCGGATGTATCATGCAATACAGAAAAAACACTTCACTTTTGATACAAGTTGGAATATTTTGCTCCGAAATTGTAAGTGGGATGAATTTAGAACACAACCAAAAAAAACCCCACGCAACATGCATATCCATGTTCAGATCCATCAACTGAAGGTGAGGTTTTTCAACCCAACAACAATGTTGTGGGGGACCAACAACCGACTAATACATCAATATGACCAATTGGTACTAAGGCTATGAAAGAGAAGTTAAAGAATCAAACAACTCACGATGTAAGATTTAATGAAATGGCTGCCAGCCAATCTAAAATTGTTGAAGTATTATCAACTATCTCTGCTAGAATTGTTGAGGGAGATGAACAAAAGGCGATAGACCATGAACAGAAGGCTGCAAAGCGTCGAAGAAGGGCCGAGGATAGGGAGGAACAACTAAAAATCTTATCTATGATAAATGAAAGAGAACAACGAAATGAGGATCATAAAATAATGTCAATGGACATAACGAATTTAAATCCTATGCAAAGGGCGTACTATGAAGAGCTTCAACGACAAATCTTATTTCAATCAACAAATAGATTTCCTTGATTGTTTCATGAAGACCTTGGTTTGTATTCAATTTCTTACAGTTTATTTCTGTATTGCATTTCTTATTTCGATTAACAAATTCTTGCATTTCTTGATTTGTATTGGTTTTATTATTTAAAAACAATAACAGTTTATGTTGATGGTGGGTTGTATTGGTTGTATTGGAATTATTTGTATTCTTTTTATTATTTATAAACAAAAATAGTAATACAAACACACTTACTCCAAATCAATTTTAAAATTAAAAATGATAGCAACATAAAAAACATGGTCACAACAGAAATTTTTTGTACAAATGTAGTTTTTCTCTAATTTTTTTACAGAGTTAGTTTTTAAAAATGTCATTCACAGTTCAAATATATATCAATTTTGTTTATATACTTTTGTTTTTTTCCAAACATGCTCACAAATATTTTTAAAACATGGTCAGAATAATTTTTAACATGCTCACAAATATCTATAAGTTTAAATATCTATCATTCGCATGGTCATTTATCATTTGTTCTATGTTTGGTAACAAAGTTTGCAAATTACTCAAGTTTGCATGACCACCAGCAAATAAAATTGTCCAATACGTTCTAAAAGTCAGAACCACTACATTGATAAACCAAAATGTCCCAATAAAATATAAAAAGTTGTTAAAAAAAAAAAACAAAACAATGAAATACAGAGGAGCTCATAGTACATTGTGAAAAAAAACAAAAACCATATAATTTTTTTTTTCATCTAATCTGTCATCCAAACACATCAACAGTCATTGTCCGGTGGTGGTGGAGGGAAGTAGTACTGGTAGATGTCATTTAAGCGATACTTAATTTGATCTATGCGATTACTTGCCATTTCATGTCCTCTTTGTGTTACTGCTTCTGTTGTTTTGCCTTGCTGATTCTTTTAATGCGCACAACAAAATATATTGAGTGGATATATAGTGAATATAGAGTGTTTTCAGAGCAGCATTTGGCTTGCGGTTTGTGGAGCAAAAATTGTATTCTAATGCTGTCCAATATTGAGTGTATATAGAGTGTCAATAAATAAGGTAGGTGGTGGATAAATTGCTTAAATGAAGTAGTGTTGGAAATGGTTATAAAATTCTGGATAAAATCAGAATTTTTTCCTAAGTTTGGTCTAATTTTTAGGTGGGCCCCGTGCATCGATTTACACGGGTCAAAGTGGTAACGCGCTCTATATCGCGTTGTGATTCACATGGTATATTTGGTTGCTCAAAACCATTACCGAGTGAATGGGAAATTGAAGCCAAAGTATGCTCCATGGAAATGGTGTTTTAGTGGAAATTCCTTAAAGGTTTAAATGAGGCTTGTTCCACATTGATTTGGTGGGGGGTTTTGAAAGGGTTTATAAGGCATGGGTTTGATACTTGGGGTGTGCCCCAAGGGGTACCCAAGTGTTTTAGAGGGAGAGGTTATAGGCAAAATGGGCTAGACCCATTGGACCCAAAAATCACCACACACGCGCCGCCGCCGCCGGTCGATCGGGCGAGCTGGGCTGGGCCTGGGCTTTGGCGCGGGTGCGTGGTGTGAGGTTGGGTTGGGCTTGTTCGGCCCAATACTAATCCTTTTGGGCCAAAAACATTTGAATTTAATTTTATTTTTGGTAAAACAAAATCCAGAATTCAAATTAAACTGGTTTGGATTTACTGTTCATCCAAACAGGGCCCTTCCCGTTTTCAAACAAAATTAAACTGGTCCGGTTTTTCCTGTACATCCAAACAGGGCCCTTCCGTTTTTTGAACCCAACAACTTTAAATCTGTTTGAATTTCAAACCAAACAGTGTCTAAACAGTATGTATCTGTTTAATTCAAATTGAACAGGTACAGTACCTGTTCAATTCAAAACCAAGAGCCACCTTTACATCTATAAATAGACTAAGTCTCCCATTTGGATTTTACTCAAATTTTCGTACTCCATCCTCTGTTTTAAATCTCTGCATTTTGCTGCATTTTATTTCTGAATGTGTTCGACGAACGATTAAATTGTAGTGCTGCTTTTATTCGTTGATAAGATCATTTTTATCCTGAGAGATAGATGTCCAAATTCTGAAAGCACCGTAGAGAGGACGAATCTGTCTCAAGGACACAGTGTTAAACACTGGACTTGATCAGAAAAGTTATTCAAAGAAATTAACCAAGTAAGTTGTTTAATTTTATTCTGTTTTTATTTGTTTATTTAATCAGATTTTAATTTTGTTTTTGTAACAAAATAAAATCTGTTTATTTATTTATTATTTCGAGTTTGATTTTTGTAATCAAACAAATTCTCTCATTTTCTTTATTTCTTTAAATTCTAGTTGTTGTTCTGTACACAATAGAATTAAATATTTTAAATACAGTGAAGATTGTCCTATAACCTTAAGACAGATCCCTTTTTGGTATCTTTATTGTATTTAATTTTCTGTGTTTTCAAAAATAATATTCTGGTTGGAAAAACAAATAGTGATTTATGCTATTTGACAGATAGTAGTAATATACTGTCTCTTTTCTTTAACAACTAGTAGTAATATACTAGTGTCATTAACGATTGCAGAATATTATTTGGTATTACAGAAAATTATTTTGGTATTTTATTTTTCTCGTTTTAGTAATAAGGAAAATAAAATTATTTTGTGTTATCATTTATTTTCTGGTTTTAGTGACTAGAATTTATTTTCTGGTTTTGGTAACTAGAAAATTATTTTGTATTTTTCTGATTTTTGTAATCAGATTTTTTTGTGATATTTTATATTCTAGTTTTAGTAACAAGGACAATAAAATTATATTATTTTCTAATTTTAGTAACAAGTAAAATAAAATTATATTATTTTCTAGTTTTAGTAACAAGAAAAATAAAATTATTTTGTGTTATAATTTATTTTCTGGTTTAAGTAACTAGAAAATTAATTTGTGGTTTGGTTTTCTGATTTTTGTAATCAGATATTATTTCGGTATTTTATTTTACTAGTTTTAGTAACAAGGAAAATAAAATTATTTTGTATTGTAATTTGTTTTCTGGTTTTAGTAACTAGAAAATTAATTTTGTTAATCAATCATGTAACTTTGTGACTCGGTCACAATCTATTAATTTTGTAAGTAACTTATGGTTTCGTTTGGTAGACCACTTATTTTTGAACCCTTTTGTGAAAAGGTGTTAATTCTTTTGACTTTATCATAGTTCATCGTGAGTATACATGGAAGAATTTGCTTCTAGAGTAAAATATTAGTTTTACAAACTAATTTTATTTTTATTACAATGTGGATTCATAGTCTTGAATTGTTTCTGCACTTGAGTCGGAAAATATATATATATATATATTCACAAGAACATTTTAATGCATATTTAATTTGTTTATTTATGTACAAATCAAACTTATTAAATGAAGGTATGTTTTGTCATTTTGAAATTTAAAGTTTAAATGCGTTGGATTTTATTTATGAGTTGAGAATCCTTTTATTTCATGATGCAAGTGATGGGATCATGCATGATTAATTTATTTTGTCAACTCATTATTTTTAGTTGATGCGTTTGATATGCATGTATGATATCAACTCAAGTTATTTCTTAACAATAATTTCAAGTGATTTGGAATGATAAATTGTTATGTCGACTTTGGACATAAGCAGGTTAATTTGAATATTTCTAATCAATTTTGAATGGGTGTTTAAACACCAGAGAAATTTAAACATGAAGATGTATGTAATTATATCGTTCCGTTTAATTGGGAAGTAATTTAAGAAATCTTTTATGTTGATTATTGGTTTATTTTGAATTATGTGACATGAGATGTCGTTAATAATTATTTTACTTGCGTAGTAGAAATTGTTAAAACCATAAACCATTTTATTAATATGGGGGTGTATCTCTTGCATTAGTTAAGATAATTTAATTTTCTTCTGTCACAAATATTTTTATGACAGTGACATTTATTTATAAATGAGTTGCAAGAATGTATACAATCAATTGGGTTTTTGAATTGTTCGTTTCTTAGGCAAAATTTTTATGAGGATATGATTTTGTCAAAACATTAATTTTGATTTGTGTAGTCATAATTATTTTGGATTTTTGGATTTGAAATTTATGAATCAAGCACATCATAGACAACAAATGATGAATGGCATGTTACTAAATTTAGGCGTACCACAGAACTTGTGGGGGGAAGCAATATTGTCTGCTAATTATGTTCTTAATAGAATACCCCACAAGAAAACCAAAAGCATTCCTTATGAATTGTGGAAAGGTCGACCACCTTCCTACAAATACTTTAAAGTGTGGGGGTGTTTGGCAAAAGTTGAAGTTCCTATTCCTAAAAAGACTAAGATTGGACCAAAAACAGTAGATTGTGTGTTTATTGGTTATGCTCAGAATAGTAGTGCATATCGGTTTCTGACTTATAAATCAGAAATACCTGATATAAATGTGAACACTATTATAGAGTCAAGGAATGCTGTGTTTTTGAACATGTCTTTCCTTATAAGAAAGGACAAGAATTAAGTTCACAGAAAAGAACTTATGATTGTACACAAAGTCAACAGACTAATGACAATCAAACACAAGAGACTAGTAATGGTCTCGACCAACAGGATTTAACTGATGATGAACCAAGACGAAGTAAGAGAGCGAGAACATCAAAATCCTTTGGTCCAGATTTTCTGACATACCTGTTAGAAAATGAACCTCAAAGTTTTAAGGCAGCAATGACAGGTCCTGAAGCATCTTTGTGGAAAGAGGTTGTTAATAATGAAATTGAATCCATTATGCAAAATCATACTTGGGAATTGGTGGATCTTCCACCAGGTTCTAAACCTCTTGGATATAAATGGATATTCAAGAGAAAAATGAAAGCAGAAGGTTCAATTGACAAGTATAAAGCAAGACTTGTAGTTAAAGGTTACAGACAAAAGGAAGGTCTGGATTATTTTGACACATATTCCCCTGTGACAAGAATAACATCCATTCGCATGCTTATTTCTATAGCAGTGTTGTTTGATTTAGAAATACATCAAATGGATGTTAAGACAGCTTTCTTAAACGGTGATCTAAATGAAGAGATCTATATGGAACAACCCGAAGGATTTGTAGTATCAGGGCAAGAAAAGAAAGTTTATCGACTTGTAAAATCCCTTTATGGATTAAAACAAGCACCTAAGCAATGACATAAAAAATTTGATCATGCAATGCTTACTAATGGGTTTAAGATAAACGAATGTGACAAATGCGTCTATGTTAAAAACACTGACCAAGAATATGTCATAGTTTGTCTTTATGTGGATGACATGTTTATCATTGGAAGCAGTCAAAACATGATCAAATCAACTAAGCAAATGCTTAACAAAAGATTTAATATGAAAGATATGGGGGTCGCAGATGTTATATTAGGAATGAAAATTACTAAAACATCTGACGGATATGCATTATCTCAATCTCATTATATTGAGAAAATACTTGATAAATTTATCAAGGATGATTTGAATTTAGCTAGAACACCTGTAGATATCAGTCTTTATTTATCAAAAAATAAAGGTGATGCAGTGTCTCAGTTAAAATACTCTCAAATCATTGGAAGCCTAATGTACCTAATGAATTGTACTCGTCCTGATATAGCTTACGCTATTAGTAATTTGAGTAGGTACACTAGTAACCCCGGAGAAGACCATTGGAAAGCGATCATTCGGATTCTTAGATATCTAAGATTCACCCGTGATCATGGTTTGAACTTTACTCGATATCCAGCAGTACTTGAAGGTTATTGTGATGCCAATTGGATATCGGATACTAAAGATTCAAAATCCACTAGTAGATATGTCTTTACTCTAGGAGGCGCTGCTATTTCTTGGAAGTCCACAAAACAGGCAGGGCACAGAATCACATGTATAACGGTAAGTCACGACATATTCGTCGTTGACATAATACTGTAAGGCAATTGTTGTCAAACGGAATAATCTCAATAGATTATATAAAATCTAAAGAGAATATTGCGGATCCGTTAACAAAAGGTTTGACAAAAGAGCTAGTGTATAGTTCATTGAAGGGGATGGGATTAAAGCCTATTACATAAGAGTCGTCACAATGGTAACCCTACTTATATGACTGGAGATCCCAAGAACTAAGTTCAAAGGGACAACTAAGTTATGTATGGCTCGCCAGAAATCACCAAGGGATTAAAATTCCCTACCCATTCCTATGGTGAGAGTGATATCTGCAACATATGTTGTCTGTAGGGGCATAAGGATAAGCTTTGCTTTTAATGATTATTTATATCTTGATTAAGGCATAAAATCAAGACAAGTATAAGAAGATACTCACAATAAGAATCACCTATATGAGTGTTGAACTGGGGCCAGTTCTATGAGAATGAAAGAGGCTACATTCTCTAGAAACACTCATGAAAACCAGGAGCGTTCAAGGCCAAAATGAACACAACAATGAGAACCACAATGTGTTAGAAGATATTTTGTGTGAAATCTATTGTCTTGGCTTACACAAACGGCTGAACAATTCAAGGCATCACGTCCATTGGTTAGCCAGTAAGTCCGATAGGTTATCACTAGGGAAGGTTCAAGGCCGAAAACTATCTATCCTGATGCAAGATATTTTCGACTTATACTCTTTCGTTAAGTCTGCATATTGTTGCATTTCCGTTGTCATCAAATTCCATTCATGTGGGGGATTGTTGGAAATGGTTATAAAATTCTGGATAAAACCAGAATTTTTTCCTAAGTTTGGTCTAATTTTTAGGTGGGCCCCGCGCATCGATTTACACGGGTCAAAATGGTAACGCGCTCTATGCCGCGTTGTGATTCACGTGGTATATTTGGTTGCTCAAAACCATTACCGAGTAAATGGAAAATTGAAGCCAAAGTATGCTCCATAGAAATGGTGTTTTGGTGGAAATTCCTTAAAGGTTTGAATGAGGCTTGTCCCACATTGATTTGGTGAGAGGTTTTGAAAGGGTTTATAAGGCATGGGTTTGGTACTTGGGGTGTGCCCCAAGGAGTACCCAAGTGTTTTAGAGGGAGAGGTTATAGGCAAAATGGGCTAGACCCATTGGACCCAAAAATCACCACACACGCGCGCGCGCACCGCCGCCGCCGGCCGATCGGACGGCCTGGGCTGGGCCTGGGCTTGGGTGCGGGTGCGTGGTGTGAGGTTGGGTTGGGCTTGTTCGGCCCAATACTAATCTTTTTGGACCAAAAACATTTGAATTTAATTTTATTTTTGGTAAAATAAAATCCAGAATTCAAATTAAACTGGTTTGGATTTATTGTTCATCCAAACAAGGCCTTTCCCGTTTTCAAACAGAATTAAACTGGTCCGGTTTTTCCTGTACATCTAAACAGGGCCCTTCCGTTTTTTGAACCCAACAGCTTTAAATCTGTTTGAATTTCAAACCAAACAGTGCCTAAACAGTATGTATCTGTTTAATTCAAATTGAACAGGTACAGTACCTGTTCAATTCAAAACCAAGAGCCACCTTTACATCTATAAATAGACTAAGCCTCCCATTTGGATTTTACTCAAATTTTCGTACTCCATCCTCTGCTTTAAATCTCTGCATTTTGCTGCATTTTATTTCTGAAAGAAAAAGTGTAAACACTTAATGTGTTCGACGAACGATTAAATTGTAGTGCTGCTTTTATTCGTTGATAAGATCATTTTATCCTGGGAGATAGACGTCCAAATTCTGAAAGCACCGTGGAGAGGACGAATCTGTCTTAAGGACACAGTATTAAACATTGGACTTGATCAGAAAAGTTATTCAAAGAAATTAACCAAGTAAGTTGTTTAATTTTATTCTATTTTTATTTGTTTATTTAATCAGATTTTAATTTTGTTTTTGTAACAAAATAAAATCTGTTTATTTATTTATTTATTTATTATTTCGAGTTTGATTTTTGCAATCAAACAAATTCTCTCCTTTTCTTTATTTCTTTAAATTCTAATTGTTGTTCTATACACAATAGAATTAAATCTTTTAAATACAGTGAAGATTGTCCTACAAGTAGTTGGATGGTGGTGTGTGTTTCATGAAGCATTTACCGAACCTACAAGTTATATGTACATTCTAATATAAGGTATTGAATTGTCAAAATTGGATTGTACAGAGGTATTGAATTGTCAAATTTATGAATTGTCAAGTACTTGGATTGTACACAGGTATTGAATTTCTATGAGGTATTGAATTGTCAATTAATGAATTATCAAATTTATGAGGTACAGAGGTGTTTCATGAGGTATTGAATTATCAGTTGTTATTTGTAATTGATTTGTAATATATATTTTAATACTACATTTATTTTTTTAATTCATTTGTTCAGTGTGCTACATTCATTTGTAATTCATTCAAATGTGTTGCATTCATTTGTAATTTAATATATATGGATATATATAACAGTCAATAGTCCAAAGTCATGTCAAAAAGCAAAATTTCAGTAAATTATGACATCAGTATATTGGTAACAAATGCACACTATTTTGGATAATGACAAAGTTAACGAACCAAAAAACACAACCAAAAACAAATGTGTACATTGTGAAGAACACTAATAACAAACAAACACTGACAGCTTTCCTTGAGTAATCACCTCACATTCAAAAAAATAACCAAAAGTTCATGTTCGCGTCTACGTGGTGAATTTAGTTTTGACTGTGAAGATGTCACATATGTTCTATTAAATCATTGCAGAGGGCATAACATGCATTTTTATCTCTAATACTTAAATGGCGAGATAGAAATGATTGGAAGTCATTTTTAGTACTAGATGAAAGTACTACTGGTAAGATGGTTGATGAAATCTCATAATCGAAATCAAGATGGTCATCTCTCCTATCTTCGACAATCATATTATGTAATATAACGCAACTCTTTATTATGTTTCTAAACATTTTCGGATCCCAAAATCGTACGGCACCATATATAATTACAAATCGGGATTGAAGCACTCCGAATGCCCACTCTACATCCTTCCTTGCTAACTTTTGCATCATTGCAAAATGTTGCTTCTTTGCTCATTGGGGAGAAGAGATTGTTTGAACCAGTGTTGCCCATTAAGGGTATATACCATCAGCAAGGTAATAACCCATATTATAACTGTGTCTATTAATAGTGTAATGGACAGGGGGAGCTTTACCTTGGGCAAGATCAGAAAATAAGGACGATCGATCCAACACATTTAAGCCATTGTGTGATCCAGGCATTCCAAAAAATACATGTCAAATCCACAAGTCATAAGAAACTACTGCTTCAAGAATAATTGTTGGTTTGCCATGCCTGTGGACAATTTTTCTACTCCCAATGCATACAATCTAAACTTCCCAACATTCCTGGAAACCCACGGGCCTCTCCAATAGCAAGTAATCTAGCAATATCTGTTGTTGTTGGAGATCTCCAAGTATTCCAGTCCAAATATTTCAATTATTGAATTGCAAAAGTGACGCAAACTTTCAATTGCAGTGCTTTTCCCAATATGTATATAATTATCAACTGTATCTGTTGCCACTCCATATGACAATATTCTCATTGTTAAAGTCATCTTTTGCAGGGAAGACAATTCAAGGATATGAGCTGCATTTTGTTTTTGAACAAAATATAAATCATATGCTTCAATGGCATTCAAAATTCGCAAATACAGAGGAAAACGTATTCAAAAACGTCTCCGAAATATTGCAAGTGAATAAACTAGATTTGCTGCAAAATAATTCGTGAACAATCGCTTATGGCTCTTCCATCTATCGCAACGTATGTAATTATGTCTTATAACAGAACCACTTTGTCTCTTTGATCCATCAGTTAATTGCAGAATCTGAATCATACTAGCATTATTTATCTCGTAAACATTCAAAAGTGTGACCATTTTTTCATCATCAGACTTATCATCAGAGGATGAGGAAGAAGAAGAGGATGGAAATGAAGTGAACAGATAAGAATTTGAGATACTCATTATGCTTTGCTTTCAGTTATGGTTGATAGTAGATATAATGAACCTCTTGTCTAATATATGGTACATGGATTAATGTGTTTATGTCAGTTTTTGAAAGGAAATCATTATTTAAGGCAAAAAAAAGGAAAAGATTTAATAGAGGGAAAAAGAAATAGGAAACGAAATGAAGGGGAAAAAAAAATTCAGTTACTTGTCTGGTTGACCGGCCGGTCGTCCCGTCAGACGTCCTCTTTCTTTTGATGAAAGTTACAGTGAAACCATTGGAGTGGCTCATATCAAATTGAGGAACTCGTCATTTTTGTACTCAGATTTGATGAAAAAAAAATCGTAAACCGTTGGAGATACTCTAAGAGGTCATGCTTATTGAAAAATTAATTCTATTACCATTCACTTGCAAGTTACACCATGATTTATTATGTACTATTTGTGAAGATACCGTATATGTTAAACTCTTCATTTTTATATGATTTTTGTGTGTGATAAAAATGACTTTTAAAAATTTAATAAATATATTTTTTAGGATTATTTTTTAAAGAAAAAATTATTGAAAAGTCCAATTTAATAATAGTCTAAGACATTAGGTCTAATGAATATTTTTTTGTTAGTGGGAGATCCACCGTGTGTGAAATAATTTGATAAGAAATATTTTTATTATTTTAGAGGATATCTTATTTCTAATTTTGTTCCTTATCTATCTATTGAATTTTTTTTAACTATCCATTTAATTTTTTTTGACCATCTGTTCAAATATTTTTTTTTATTTGTTTAGTTTTTTGACTATCTGTTCAATTTTTTCTTTTTATCTGTTCAAATATCTGTCCAAATTTTATTATCTATTCAATTTTTCTCTTATCTGTTCAAATATCTGCCCAAATTTTATTATTTGCACATTTTTTCCTTAACTGTTTAAATCTATTTGTCTCCGTCTCTCTATCTGTCAAAAATTGAATCTCTTTAGATGTGTTTGGTTTGTGTTTGTAGAGTAGTTTTTGAGATAAAAATTACGAAAACTTGTTTAGTTTAACTTTTTTTAGAAATAGTTTTTGGAAAATTATTTTGGGGAGAGAGTTTTAAAAAAAGTGATTGATTTGATATGTATGAGAGAAAGAGAGTGATTTTGAAAAGTAGATAACCAAACAAAATTTTGAGATTTTTTTTGAAAAAATTTGTTTAATTTAATTACTCTTAAAAATTTATTTATAGAGAATTTTCCCCAAAATTTTTTCTTAAAAACAACCCAAACCTAGCCTTTGTTTTTATCTTTTGAAACTCTGACCGTTGAAAATCTGAGTCAAAACTTTTTTAATTATTTGTTGCAATCATCAACAACAACAACAACAACAACAACACCAAAAAACAAGTTAACGAAAAAATTTATAAAAAAAAAGGTTTTCTTATATGTCTCAATTTCTATGATTTATTCAAATTCAATACAGATCTTATCTGTTTGTTTATTCTATCTGTTCATCAACTACAACACCAAAAAAAAAAAAAATTACTTCTGAAATCCACAGATCCAAATCTACATATCTCAAATTCAAAAAATAGATCTGTTTGCTTTTTGAACCAAAAACAATACTAGATAGATCTGTTCAAACCAAAAAAATAAAACAAGGCAAAGTACTAATTAACGGTTCGAACATGAACCAATCCTGATAGATTTTCTGGTGTTTTTTTGAACATGAACTGATCGGACATAATGTGATCTCCATTGCAATTTGAAGAAGAAAAGTAATATAGTAGTGGTGGTGGTGATCAAATTTGAACTCAAAACCCTGATCGAGTTTGAAACCCTAGGATTGTGGTTAAGACGTGATCTCCAATCATCCTTCTCCGTTGATCATCTTCACTTTCGGTACCGAATCCACCACCGTTATTGTCGTTTCTAGCGACGGCGGCGACAGAAAGATATGTAGATACAAGTGAAGACGGATGGTAGTGCTGGTGGATTTGATGGATGCTCGTTAATCTTACGATGGATCAAACAAACATGGATCAAAACAAAGCCTCTGAGAAATCAATATCATTGGTTACCGCTAGGTCAGAGAAAAGAGAGAGAGAATGTGGCAGAGAGAGGGGTCGAGGTTTGGTGGTTGTCGCCGTCGTCGGTTGCGGCGGCGGAGGAATCAAAAGAAGAAGAAACCCCAGATCTAGGATATGGAAGAAGAGAGAGATGGGGGTTGTTTGTGTTTGGGAAGCTAGGAGAGAAAAGAAAAGAAATGATTACTTAAGTAATAAGAGAAAAGAAAAGAAAAGAAATGATTGTGATTTTTCACATTTTTGTTTGGATAAGGAAGAAATAAAAGAAAAGAAATGATTGTGATTTCTCTCATTTTTGTTTGGTTAGGTTTCATTAAGAGAAAAGAAAAGAAATTATTTTATGTTATATTACCAAAATAACCTTTTTATATTTTCAATCATTTTATTTCTTTTATTTTTATAGGGACAAAATTGGTATTATAAAAATAGTAATTTCTTTTCTCTCCCAATCTCTCCACTTTTGGGAAGATTGAAAATGGGGCTTATAAGAGAAATAAGTTTCTCTCCATTTCTCTCTATTTCTTTCCATTTCTCTCCACTTAGGTTATCCAAACAAATAAGAGAAATACATATCACTCTATTTCTTTTCTTTTCTCTCCAAATTACTCGATCCAAACATAGTGTTAGTGTTTGGTTTGGGAAATAATATACATATATATATGTGTGTGTGGGGGGGGTAATTTGGTCATTTTATAGGAACTTGTGTTTAATAATATGTGTGTGTGGGGGGGGGGTAATTTGGTCATTTTATAGGAACTTGTGTTTAATAATATACATATATATATATGTTGGTAATTTGGTCATTTTATAGGAACTTGTGTTTATGGATAAAGTATTTTAGAGTGTGGACTTTTGTACAAAGAAAATTCAAAATTAAATTTACGGACCGAGTGCCTTTTTTTAAATAGCTTATAATTTTTATTTATTTATTTTTTTTAGAAAAATAAGTTCTCAAAATTCAACCACACTAATTTATTATTAGGTTAACTACAGTAAGACCCCCAAACTATCAACGAGTATCGTTTTACCAATTTATACATTTTGACCATTTCAACTAAGAAAATGTATCACTTTCGTCCATTTTAAAATACCTTAAAAAGAAGTATATTTGTACGATTTTATAATTGAGGAGGTGAACATCTACAGATTTAAAGTTGAGGGGTTTTTGGTGTAATTAACCTTTATTATTTGAAAAAATATAAATTATTTTTATTAAAATTGGTAGAGATAGATATGCTAATAAAAATGAAGAAAAAAAAATCATTATGAAAGATATATAGATTTATATTTGAACCAAATAAAATTTTGGAATTTTTTTTTATAGATTTTGAGCTTTATAACAAAATAAATGTCGAATTTTTAATTTTTTCAATTTAAATCCTAATCTTTTGATTTTTTTTTTTAATTTAAACAATTTGTCTATTTCGTTAAGTAAAATTGATCCAAAATGGTGTTTTAGTTATTATATTCAATGAAGATGTATGAAAAAATGTCTAAAATATTATTTTTTTTATTGAATTTAATAATTAATTTTTTTTGTCAATTTTACTTAAAAATAAAAAAATATTATAAATTAAAAGATTATTTTATTACAAAAATCAAATCTTGACATTAGTTGGTTCTAATTTTCTAAATTCAATTTTTTGAAAATTAAGATTTTTATTTTTCGTGTTTTTTATTTTTTATTTTTAGTTAATTTTTTTAATATTTTAAGCAAATTTTTACTTTTTAGATACACCTAACCTAAACATACCTAAAAAGTAAAATATTTGTAAAAAAATATTTTAAAAAATCAATAAACATAAAAGAATATGAAAATATACTATATATATATTATATTTTTGGGATTTGGTGATTTTTTAAAGTATTTTTTTCACAAAGGTTATACTTTTTAATTATATTTATATTAAGTGTATTTAAAGATTAAAAAAATTAGTTAAAATATTAAAAAAAAATTACTAAAAAAATTTAAAAAAATTAATTTTAAAAAAATTAAAACCAAACAAAGAATTATTTTTTTTAAAATTTCTCCTCTTTTTTTTTTTTTGGTACTTACCAATCAGTCCTATTAACTAGACTTATTTACTTACAGGTCCTAACTAATAAATTTAACACTATAAAAATAAGAAATTGATAAATTTATCACTATAAATTTATTCATAAAAACAAAGAGACTGATAAATTTATCACTATAAATTTATTCATAAAAATAAAAGACTGATAAATTTATCTTTATCACTTAATGAATTTATCAATAGGACTTAATGGGTAATAAGTCTCAAAAGTAAGACCTATTGATAATTTACTCTTTTTTTTAGAGTCTTCCTAAACTACACAATTATTGATTGATTTAGTATCGATACATAACTATGTCCATCACCAATTAATTTAGTATCGATACATAACTATGTCCATCACCAATTAATATAATTTATCATATCTTTTTAGATTTTCAATTTTTCAAAATAAATTTGTGAATTTCATACCTTAGACCACCACCAGGGTTGGTGGCCTGGTGGAGGATGCGGCATGTTTCACAGCAGGGAGACCAGGTTCGATTCCTGGGAGGGGGCTGTGTGTTATCTCCCCACGAGAGCTCGCCATTTACTCCCCTCGTTCCTGGCCTCTGTTGCGGCGTGTGTCTGCCCTCCATTGGTGCCCTAGTGGTAAGTCCCTCACTTGGTGGAGGTTAATTCCTAGCTGGCAACCGGTTACCCCGGGGCTAGGGCCCAACGGGGCCATGATGACACCACAGAGCCCTTTTTTTTGTGTTCTAAAAAAAAAATAAAAAAAATACCTTAGACCATCATGTGACAGCGCGCAAGGTCCAACCAATAATTTGTCCGCAGAGTAGTAATCTAAAATTTACATATATTAATTAGTACATTAATATTAATTATAATATTATTATTGATTCCACTCATTATACAAATTATAAATATCAAAAATTTCTTAAATTATGTCACATCATCAATTAATATACTAATTAATGCATATAACATTCTTTATTCATTTTTGATTCGTGTGGAAACTTAGAAAAATGTTATGGTCCCAAATTTTAGGATTTGGAGGGACTATTGTATCAGCACAGTAGTCACTGTTGTACAATAAAATAGGTTCATTTTAAGATTCATTTCAATAATTTGAATCATTTACATTTTAGAATATATTAAGGAAAACATGTTTGTAAAAAATTAAGTTAATCGGATATCGTTTACCCATACATCCACTCATATTTGTATTTACAAAAATAAATAATAATTGTGATTTAAAATATTAAAATGAATACGAATGTAAGTGAATGAAAGAATTAACGATATCTGATTAATTTGATTTTTTACAAATATGTTCTACTTAATGTATTCTAAAATATGAATGGTTTAGATTATCGAAATGGGCCCTGAAATAGATTATCGAAATGGGCCCCGAAATAAGCTCATTTAGTTGTACAATAACAACCCCAAGTACCAAATTTTATATGTGTATCGTCCACAAAAATATAGATCCTATATCTATATAAGACATTTAATTATCTATTTGATAGAAAATTTAAACTTATTGTTTGGTTTTAGATTTTTGGCTAAAAAAAACATTTTTAAAAAAAAGCAAAATTGACTGCTTGAGCCAATAAGACAAAATATTACATTAAAATCATAATTATTATATTTTTTCTTTCATAAAAGTTAAAAAAATAAATTAAATAAGGTCAAAAAAGTCAAATTAAACAAATTTCAATATAAAAAAGCGAACCAAAAAAACCAATGCCGAACGAAGATTACTATGTTTGGATTGACTGATTTGGAGAGAAAAGAAAAACAATGAGAGATATGTATTTATCTTACTTATTTGGATAACTTAAGTGGAGAGAAATGAAAAAAAATGGAAAAAAACAAAAAGAAACCCATTTATCTTATAACCATCATTTTCAATCTTTCTAAAAGTGGAGAGACTGATGCTGTGTTTGGTTGAGGGATTTGAGAAGGGATTTGGAAAGAGAAATGGAAAAGGTAGGTAAAATGTGAAAATAACATGCCTACATTTCACATAGTTTCACACACCTTTCCCCTTTCCCTTTCCAAATTCCTCCCCAAATCCCCCAACCAAACACACCGTGAGAGAGAAAAGAAACCAACAAATTCTTATATTTTTATAATACCAATTTTATCTATGTAAAAATAAAAGAAATAAAATGATTAACAAAATATAAAAAAGATTATTTTAATATTATAACATAAAATAATTTCTCTTATTTTTTCCTATAAAATCTAACCAAATAAAAAAGAAAAAAATTACAATCATTTATTTTATTTTATTTCTTATTTATACAAAAAAAAAAAAAAAAAAAAATCACAATCACTACTTTTATTTTATTTTATAACTTAAAAATCATATATTTTCATTTCTCACTTAACTTACCAAACATTGTGAATCCTAGCATTGCCTGGAAACTTAACCAGCCAGTACGCGTCACTCTCAATCACACGCGTTCGCACTCTCCCGCATCTCACATATACGCATTCACTCTCCTTCAGAGACACCAATCTCTGGTATCGCCAATGGCGACGACGACCACCACTACTACTACAACTCCGACCGAACCAGACGACGACCTCCACCTCATCGCCGCCGAGCAACGCTGCGAGCTCATGGCGGCGCAAGTCCTCGAGTCCGACCTT
Source organism: Camellia granthamiana (assembly GCA_036172215.1). NCBI lineage: Eukaryota > Viridiplantae > Streptophyta > Magnoliopsida > Ericales > Theaceae > Camellia > Camellia granthamiana. The sequence continues at coordinate 33,707,879 of CM069905.1, read as the reverse complement.
GACCTCGCTTTCCAACTCCAAATCCAGGAAGCCATCACCGCCTCTCTTTCCCTCCAACCTTCCCCCGCCTCCGCCTCCACCTCCGCTCCTCCGCCTCAATTGATCACTAACGACGACGAAGACAAAGTCTTCAACTTTTCTTCTCTCCAGACCGAAGAGCTGGAGAAATTCGAGCGCGAATGTCGCGATCGCATAATCACGGAGGCCGAGATGAAGAAAGCAAAAAATGATCTCTTCCGCCGAATCCACGACTACAAAGTCGCTTCCGAGATTGAGCTCATGCCGGATGACGAGTGGGAGGAGTTCGGCGAGAATTTCGAGCGGCCCTTCGGGGAGGGCTCGTCGAAAGGAGGCGCGAATGTAGCAGCATCCGAAACTTTTAGGGTTTATTTCAAGGGTTTGGTGAGCGAGGAGAGAGTCAGTGGTTCGAATGTCTCGTTGGCTGGGATTGGAGTCGCGATTTGCGATTCCAGAGACGAATTGATTTTCGAGTTGAGGAAGCCTCTGATTGGGAATGGGAAGAATCGTCAGGCTGCCGAGGCCAAGGCTTTGATTGAAGGCTTAAATTCGGCCATTGCTTTAGATTTGAAGAGGATCGTGTTTTTCTGCGACTGCTATCCCCTCTACCAATTTGTGAGTTTTCATTTGCACTTTTTTCCCCCTTATGATTATTGTTTCAAGTTATGGATGTTAAAAAAACATGCTGCATTATCTATGGAGATGTGTTTTTGGATAATTTTGGCCATGAATTCATTGCTCAATAACTAAATTTTTTGGATAGCAAGTCATATTATAACCAAAAAAGAAAGATATACAATTAAGTTCAATGCATTTCTTTTGTAGGGAGAGTAAACATAAACAAAAATAAAACTACTCCTTCAAAAGAAACAAACTAAGTCTATAGACGACAAACAAAACATACATAATAAAGGATTCAAAATTTCCCTCTAGCACTATTCAAGTAATGAAGTTTCGCTTTGAGTTTTCTTCTGTTATCCTCCTTTGTAGTCTCCCCATTAATGGGATCACTTGGAGATGGACTCCCTCTACTTTTTAGGCTCTTCGTTTGACAACAACTCTTGATTTAATTTTCCATTCCCCAACTCTCCCATATCACATGATTCAAGGACATTAAAAGTATTAGATGTTGATGGGGTGAAACGCTGCGTCTCCCCCTCTTTGTTTATCACTGTCGTTGAACCTTGCCCACCATCTCTCCCTTTTTTCTTCACCACTTCCCACTTAGTTGGAACTTGTATGTTAGTCTCCTTGACTCTCCACTCTTGTTTGGAAGATGGAGGGTTCAAAGTCTTTGGCTTCTGAGGGCACAAATTAGTGGTATGACCAAAAGTCTTACAAACATCACACCTTTGAGGCTTCCATGGAACCTCAACTTGAATCTCATATGGGTCACCATAATCAAGATTTATTTTGAAAGACTTAGGGATCTCTTTCTTTGCTGGCACTTCAATATATATTCTCGCAAACGTAAGTCTGCTTCTCTTGAATGTAGGCTCATCCAAATAAAGAGGAGTTCCCATGATGCTAGCAATGTAACCCAAACCTTCTTCAGTCCAAAGCTCCAAAGGAACATTATACAACTTCACCCACAACGGCACACTCGAAAGATTGAGATGCAGCTCATATAGTTGGATTATCTGCCCTACAAAAAATGACTTCAGCGATGAGAATATTATCATACGGTGTCGCAGCAGATGCAGTTGATGATTACATACGTATTGGAGAAAGCACTGCAATTGAAAGCTTGCAACAATTTTGTAATTCAGTGATTGAAATCTTTGGAGTAGAATATCTGAGATCTCCGACACCAATTGACATTGCTAGATCACTTGCTATTGGTGAGGTTCGGGGGTTTCTGGGTATGTTGGGAAGTTTAGATTGCATGCATTGGGAGTGGAAAAATTGTCCAAAAGCATGGCAAGGTCAATACGTAGGCCATAAAAAAAAGCCAACCATTATTCTTGAAGCAGTAGCTTCTTACGATTTATGGATTTGGCATGCATTTTTTGGAATGCTGGGGTCACACAATGACTTGAATGTATTAGACCGGTCACATTTGTTTTCTGATCTTGCCCAAGGTAAGGCTCCCCCTGTCCACTACACTGTTAATGGGCATAATTACGATATGGGTTATTACCTTGCTGATGGTAGGGGGAGCCTTACCTTGGGCAAGATCAGAAAACAAATGTGACCGGTCTAATACATTCAAGTCATTGTGTGACCCCGGCATTCCAAAAAATGCATGCCAAATCCATAAATCGTAAGAAGCTACTGCTTCAAGAATAATGGTTGGCTTTTTTTTATGGCCTACGTATTGACCTTGCCATGCTTTTGGACAATTTTTCCACTCCCAATGCATGCAATCTAAACTTCCCAACATACCCGGAAACCCCCGAACCTCGCCAATAGCAAGTAATCTAGCAATGTCAATTGGTGTCGGAGATCTCAGATATTCTACAGCACCACCTATAATTGCGAATCGAGACTGAAGGACTCCGAATGCCCGCTCTACATCTTTCCTGGCAGACTCTTGCATCATTGCAAAATGTTGTCTCTTTGCTCCTTGGGGAGAAGAAATTGTTTGCACCAGTGTTGCCCATTGCGGGTATATACCATCAGCAAGGTAATAACCCATATCGTAATTATGCCCATTAACAGTGTAGTGGACAGGGGGAGCCTTACCTTGGGCAAGATCAGAAAACAAATGTGACCGGTCTAATACATTCAAGTCATTGTGTGACCCCGGCTCATCAACGCCTTACAGCGGCAAGAAGATGCGCTATTCGCCGGTCTGAAAGTGGTTTCCGAAACAGAAACCCATGCGACGGCTCCATCCATGCAGACTATGGATCGATGTGCAGACCCACATTCTGCCGCTGATGTCTGCCACATCACCGCGCCTTCAAAAAATCAGCCTGTGGGTTTTGATTGTGGATGTGTGGATCACAAAAAAAAATTGTAAATTATTATTTTGTAACTGTTTTATGTGCAATAAAATTTGGGCCTTCTCTTTATTGTCCACTTCTTTCATAGAGCAATTTAATGGGCCTATTCTAATGCGCTGGGCCTATTTTGATTATTCCTGTTAAACATTAAATGGGCCTTTATTATTGTAATTGGTCTTGTGGTCTGTTCACCAATTACAGCCCATTTACCTAGCTTAAACCTGCTCAGAAGGCGAATTTATTAAGACAACATAAATTCAAGAAATCTGCATTTTTATTTAATCATAAAAATTTACATAAATATTTTCCCATCGCCAATCGTTTACATAATATGAAAGCTCGTCGAGTACAATGGTCAGTGCGAGACAATAATTTACAGGACTAATAATTCCAAAGCTGGATAATGTCTTCGTCATCCTGCGTGCAATAAGCTGGGTAAATACAGTCTCCGACAGGCTTCTGCGACCACTGGATGTCAGCCAGGTATACATTGTCGCTGTAAACGTCCGGATTCCCAGCGCTTTCCGGAGGTTGTAGTTGAACAGGCACCGTATCTTGTACACTCCCTGATTGGGCGACATGGACATGTCTACGGCTTTGAACCATATCGGGTTCGTCAAAGTATCGTAGAATACCCCTGACAGCATCCTCTCTCTCCAATGTATGTGGTTCGACACATCCGTTGGTATGGAATAGCGAACAGCCGCAGTCGAAGTGGAATATCTTCCTGCGTTGGGCCTTCTTCTTTGCATTACGATGCCTCTTCTTGATTGGTTCTGTCGAACAGGGGCTCGTCGACTGTATAGAATTCTGCGTTTCTGATCGTCCACGCTTTGAGACCGGCGTGTTCATGTTTTTCCAAAAACTCTCTGTAACTAGAGCCCTCTCCGGGGTTGCATAATATAATAGTTGGGATCCCGCCTTTAATTTTCTTTGGGCGGGCATATTTGCAATTTGAAAAAAAATCCCGTTGGGCGCCTATAAACTCGCGCCAATGTTTCAAAAATTGTGGGGCCACATCATCGATAATGTTGTAGAAAATTGTGGGCCCATCCAGAATCTTTTATCAATGTAAACATAATGGAAAGAGAATCTTTTATCAATGAAGTATCCAACCAAGACATTTTTCCAATGAGAAAAGCCTTTTTTTGAGATCTCTATAGGGACATTGTACATGCCATCTACTAGGTTCTCAATCTTATGGGCACCTATTTTATACTTCATTTTTGACACATTGTTAATCTCTTCTTTAAGTAAAGAGCTCCAAGCTTGTAGAGGCTTACCTGGTATAGCAGTTGTATCACCATCAAGACATTCACCCTTGCTAGATTGTGTGTCTTCTATATGTAGTTCAACCAAATCCTCATTTCTACAAGCTCGCACATTTTCAACACTCTTTTGTTGCTTGGTGCCAATTACTTCTCTCCTTTGATCAACATTGGGTGAGCCAAGTTTATTTGTCATTATCATTTCAGTTGCCGCTAGTGGGGAAACAATGGCCAATTTTGGCCACTGCTCAAGATCGGTTAGCACTCTAGTTGGCGTATTCCATGCATTAGGTGTTTGATGCTGCTTTGATGATTGCTCAGTTGAGGCTTGCATTTCCACATTCAATTGCAACCGTGGTGTACCGAGATTTCCACACAAACATAGATCGACACAATCACACTCGATTGAGCTATCCTCTGATTCCACAGCCCTTAAACCCCTTTTGTTTTCATTTGAGGGCCCTTGCCATGGGCCCTTGCCATGGTCGCACAAAATCTCCAGATATGAGAAATTTGGGGGCTCCTCGAATGCGCGTAGACCTGTGGGGGAGTATAACAAGCATCTCATCGGTAGATATTTGAGCATTCACCTGATTATCAAACTCCTGCAAGGAGACCTTGGTTGATTTGCACTTAGCAGATTTACATTTTGATTTACTCTTCGTTAATTTGCTCTTAGCTAGTTTGCCCCTCTTCATTGATAACTTGCTGCCCTCTCTGTCTCTCTCTTTGTCCCTCTGTCTCTCTCTCTCTTTCTCCTTAATCATCTTATGACTTCTCAATAGCAGAGTTCACTGAGGCATTTTGTCGAACAGGTGGAGGGCAAGACCTCTGGTTGCACAGGAAACTCTCCACCTTGTAAGTCAGCTTGGCCACTTTCAGCAACAACTAGGCTTAGCACTCAGTAACCCAGATTCCGTCTCTGGTTTTAAGAGAAACAAAGCCCTAGAAATTGAAGAACAGTGGGAACACCAACAATACCTGGAACATACTCAAAGCCCTAGTGTACCCAATAACTCCAAGCTATACCTGAGGAGGATTCACTTTGAAGGATTACTTTGAACAGTCCAAGGATATGATCAGATCCAACGACGGTGGTCCGCCTCGTTGGTTTTCGCCGTTGGAGTGTCGCTCTCGATCTTGGGGGATTTGGTCTCTGCTTCTGTTCTGGACTCCGCTTAACTGATGCAGCTCTAGTGTAATGTCGGAAGAACAAGTTTGGGGCGTTCCCTCTGTGCAATGTCGGAAGAACAAAGTGGGGCGGATGGGGAAATTTGGATATTATGGATTCATTATTACATGGCGTATATATCGAGAGAGAGAGAGAGAGAGAGAGAGAGAGAGAGAGAGAGAATGTGAAGTACTAGTGTAAAACCCAATAACTAAATTATTTGAGTTTAGCTCGTGTAAAACCTTTCTTCTATATATATAGCTATATGTGGCGCTGTGTGCTTCTTTATAAGACTTGACATTGTGGAGCATAAAAGTTAGGAGCACGTCCAAGTATCCCATCTGAAAGAGAAACACGCTGAATCAACGGAATTTTTCTTTAATTTAATGGCTCTGAAATTGGTGATGTGAGTAAGAGTGTATTTCTTTGCGTCATCAATAAAAGAAAGTATTGGTACATCCAATGCATACAGGGTCATAGTCCCATGTACAACCCAAAAGAATATGACAGAGGTTAAGAGGTAGAACATCACATATTGCCGCCTCTTTGAGCTTGCCCATGTTGAATGTCACATGGTATACTTATCAATATTAGGTTTGGTATTGGTAATTCATGCCACGTGATAAGCTCAGGATGTGGCTCCACTTTCAAACCCAATTTCTTCACAGCATCTCCAGATTCAATATTAGTGCAGCTTCCCATATCAATCACTAGAGAGCACACTTGATCAACACAATGTCACCCTTGTATGAAATTTTTTTCCCTCTTTGTAGCTTTTTGGGTTCCTTTATTTCTTGTTTAGTAGAAGCCAACAAATGTCAAATAATGCCAAATAGTCAAAGAGATCATCATCAGACTTGGGAACATAGATTTTTTTATACAAAGGATATATGTCACCTGAACATGAGAATTGACTAAAAAATGTGCAATTTGTGACTCAATCATGCAACTGTGGATCAGTTGCGTCAAATAGTTGCATTGTCTTAGAAGGAAAGAGTTAAACTTTACATTATAATTTTTTTTTGTTAATTTGTGCTGATCCCTTTTTGAGCATTATGTTAATTTTTGTGTTTTGGGTATATCAAATTTAATTGAAACCACCAGGTTGAATGCGTGAAGTTTGCTTTTAGAAGGAAGTTACTAGCCAAATTGTTAAACTTTGGAGTCATGACACTGTGAGCAGAGGGGTTAGCCCAGTGTTAAGGCCATTGTTTATCCCCATAGTTGAGTTCCAATCCCAACTACAACACCCCTACCCCTTAAATCTCACTACCAATGTTCTTAGGTATCAAAAAAAGAAGTCCTGACAATGTGAACTATATACCTTTGAGCTATCAAAAGGGTGCGATATATATGCCTACCTGGCTTGGGCTTTGGCCCCTCTGTGCTTAATATGTTTGTTGTGGTTGGAGCGAAAACGGCATATTTTTCAGGGAATTGCTCGTTCGGCTTTTTGGTTAGAAGATAGGTTTTTGAGAGTCTTGTGTGGTTGGGTGTTAGGGCGTGTGGATCCTGATTTGTTTACCTTTTTAGATTTCCTTGATGATGTAATTGGCTAATGTTCTTTTTTGGGTGTGTCTTCTTGTATTCTTTAGCATCTTCTTGATGCTATTCTTCAATAAATTTTATTTATCAAAAAAATAAAAAATCTTAGAGGCAACCATTTATTAAGTCTTCGGTTTTATTGCAAGATGACTGGCATTTAAAGACGAACCAACACTAATTACATACATATGAATTTGGAAGTTCTTCAATGTTGGGGATTTTCAAGCATCAAATTTTTGATGGGTAGAAGGATGCTTAATGAGGTTTTTGGTTGGATTTTTGTTGTTTGGGTCCTTGTTTGCTATTTCATCCTTTGTGCAGCAATTGTTGGTCCTCTTGCTCATCTCATAACCTCAACTCAACCTTTGGGGTTAGCTATATGGATTCCTTTCCTCCAATTGGTTATATTCAATTTTATGCCTTCAGTTAAGTTTAAGTTAGTCATTTTTAAGCTAGTCATATCGTATGTTACATGGACTTAGCAAAAGTGTCAGATACGGATACGTGTCCAAGAGTCAAATTCTCCCATTTTTTTTAATTATAGGATTTAGGGACTTAGCTAAAAAATTAGATACGTGTACGGAAATACGAAATATAATGTATCTATTAGATAATTAATCAATTAATAAATATTTATGATTCCCAATTGCCAATAATTTATTGATTAACTAATAATACTTTTTTAATATCACTTATCAATTCATGAATCATGACAATAAAGTGTCATTTGGTAACATTTCACTTTTTTTTGTTTACAGAAAACATTAAACACGTTTATGTTTATTTTGGGTAAAAACGAAAACAGAAAACATGTTTGTTAGACAAGTTTTTTAAAATTTTGTTTTGAAAGCAAGTGAAAGGGGGTTACGGGAGGTGGTTGTTGACTGTTAGAAATGGTGGTTGATGGTGTTTGTTGGCCGTCGAAGGTGTTTGTCAACCGTGGGAGGTGGTGGTCGAAAGTGGTTGGCGGTGGTCGAAGGTGGGCGGTGGTCATGGGAAGTGATGGCCGAAAGTAGGGATGGCAATTTGAAACCGGCCCGACGGGGATCCCCGATCCCGACCCCGATTTATACGGTTTTTCCCCGAAAAATACCCCCGACGGGGAGGGGACGGTATTTAAAAATCAATCCCCGATCTGTTTCGGGCCGGGGACGGTGATTAATGTTTGAGCCCCGGCCCCGGCCCGACCCCGCCCCGCCCCCCGCCCCGGTTATCCCCGATTTATATATTATATAAATATGTTTATTGGTTTGGTTACAGCTGTAAACAGCTCCTCTCTTTAATATTATATATTATATATATATGTTTATTGGTTTGGCTACACCTGTAACAGCTCCTCTTTGAATATTATATATTATATATATATATGTTCATTGTTTAGGTTACACTCTCTCTGACACTCTCCCTCTTCTCTTCTCTCACTCTCTTCTCTCCGCACAACACAGATGCAGTCGGCTGAGCTCCTCCAGGCCACAGACGCAGTTGGCGGCGACGTTCCCTCCTCCTCCTCCAACGTTCCACCGAATCTGACCCTCTCTCTCTCTCCTGTGTAGATCTTGTGATGAAGATCTGTTTTATTTTTTTTTATTTGTTGGTGAAGATCAATGTGGGTGGTGGCTGTGGGCAGCAGTCTCTGAAACTCTGTCTGGACACACTGGATAACTTTTCTTTTTCTCTGGTTTTATGGCTTCAGGAATTTGAATCGATGCTGGTGGTGGAAATTACAATCACCCTCTCATCAACTCCTCTTCCTCCTCTCGTTTTTTTATTATTCATTATTTTTTATTTTTCTAGAGTTAATTTCTTTTGAAGATCTGTTGATTGATGATGTTGTATTTGAGCTGAAGTGGTTGTTGATGGCCGGGGATTTTCGGGGTCGGGGAAACCCGATCCCCGTTGGGGGCGGGGGTGGGGGCGGTTGTGGGATCCCCGTCGGGGATCGGGCCGGGGACGGGGGGAAGTTCGGCGATCGGGGATCGGGGACGGGGAGGGTGATCCCCGGCCCCGCCCCGCCCCGTTGCCATTCCTAGCCGAAAGTGGTTGTTGATAGTCAAAGATGGTTGTTCGGTGGTAGCTGAAGGTAACCATAGAAGGTGGTTGGTGGTGGAGGGAGGTGGTGGTTGGAGATCATTGCCGATGGTAGTGATGTGCAATAATGAGTGGTAGTCGGAAAGAGTGAGCGAAAGAATAAATGACAATATAAATAAATAAATAAATAAAATGAACAAATGAAACCAATATTTTTTATAAATGAGAGTTTTTGTTTACAAGTTTTAAAATTTCTGTAAATACAAACTAAAAATTGTAAATATAAATATTACCAAACATGTCCTAAATAATTAGGTTACCTAGTTAACAAATCAATTAATTTTTTTAAGCTTAGTTTTATTTTTACTATATTTGCATATTTATTTGAGCAAAGTTAATGGCCCTGTTTGGTAAAGCTGTGGGAAAGTGCTTATAGCTTATACCTTAACAGCTTATACCTTAACAGCTTATAACTTATAACCATGAACATAAACTGATTTCTGACTTATAAATTAAGCTTCTCCTGCCCCATTCAAAGAATAAGTTGATTTCTGGCTTACAAAAAGCTATAAGCTATATTGTTAAGCTAAACCAAACACATCAAAATAGCTTAAATTAAGCTGAAAGCTGAAATTAGCTGAAATTAAGCTGTACCAAACAGGGCCAATATATCAATTAAGTAAATTGTATCAATTAATGGTTTGCCTACTCAATTCCACTTCTCTACGCATAATAGCAATGACGTGGATTCTCTCTCTCTCTCTCTCTCTCTCTCTCTCTGTGTTACATGAACTCGGATACGAGTGTCGGGTGCGTATCTAGAGGTCAGACTCATCAAATTTCAAATTTAAGGATAGTCATATTTGTATATTTTTAATCTATTATGTGAGATAAAATAGTACTATATGTAACATACAACGTCAAAAAGGTATTTTATAACAATTACACAACACATGATACATATAAGATAGTGTCAAATATACATATATGAGAAATACCCAATGGAAAGTATCGGATACATATCCCATGCCCTTGTCCGAGTGTCTAGTGTCCGACACGGTATTTGGTTTAGTTTAAAGAGTCTATGTAACATAGCGCGCTCTCTCTCTCTCTCTCATATTTTCACAAGGCGATAGGACTTGATACTCACTCTCTCCGTCTACCCTCTCTTTTGTCGCAGTTTCACATAAACCCCAACTTTGCTACCTCTCAAATCAAAGCCTCTCTCTCAAATAGAACAGTCAGATCTGATTGATTCTTCAAACTCGATCTCTCAAATGGTCGAATTTTTGATCAAACTCAAATCTGATTAAATTTTGATGCCGACTCCGATCAAGAACTTCAACATCATCACCGACCGGCGTTGATCGAACTTTGTTTCTGAGCCATAAACTCACAGATCGAACTTCTCTGTAAGGTGCACACATCTTCTTCCACTTTGAGTTGGCCGTGTCCAGGTGAGATCAAACTGATCTAGATTCCACACCCACACTCGTACCATGTAGTGTTGACATGAATACTCCCCCCAAAACAGCCGAGTCCATGTAACGCGGATCATATCTTTTTGTATCTGCTCAACACAAGTTCCCCTAGGCTTTCTTTTATTTGTTTCACCCTCTGCATTGATCAAATCACTCCTCTTTACAAGCTGGTTAATGGTCTATGAAGCTGATCTGTAATCATACCATCTCAATCATTTTTCCATCGACTCATCTTGAAGTTGTGCGATTTTTACTTCCTTCTAATAGCTTCATTTCTTAATGTCTTTTGTTGTAACAATACTCATCTATATTAATGTTTTCATTTCAATTACACTCATTTTTAGAACATGTTTTTTCTTTACCTCTCAACATTCAGAACCATACATCATAACAGGTATTATAGCAGTCCCATAAAATTTTCCCTCCAACTTTATAGGAATCCTATGATCACACAACACTCCTAATGCACTCCTGCAGTTCATTCATCTCTCCCTAATTCTATGGATCATGCCCTTCTCGATCAATCTCTATGTATAATTGACCCAAAATATTAAAATAATCACTCTTAGGTATCTCATGCCCATCAAGTTTTGTTCGACCTTTATCCCTATTTGTACTTTTTCTAAAGCTACCCTTCATATATTTCTGCTTAGTCATGCTTCACCTAAACTGTTTAGTTTCTAAAATATCTCTTCACAATTCTCGTGTAAAAGTTTACTCATTCTCCTGTTTATCAACTAACCTAAATCATCTGTAAACAACATATATCAAGGGATATCCTCTTGAATATTCCTAATAAATTCATTCATAACTAATGCAAAAAGGTAAAGACTCGGTGTTGGTCATTCATGTATTGTAAATTCACTTGTTTCTCCCCCTACAATTCTTCTTACACTAGTCACAAGTCCATTGTACATGTCTTTACACTAGTCACGACACGAGTCCATCGTGCATGTCTTTCAATACATCATTTTGTCTAAACCAGTGCTCGTTTCTTTTGGAAAACTCTCTACATTATTTTCTAGGGACCCTATCGTATGTTTTTTTCTAAATTAGGAACATCATGTGGAAATTTTTGTCCTTTTTTCTTTATTTTCCCATTAAATTGCCTAAGTAGAAAAATAGTTTCCATAGTAAATCTCCTATACATGAAAACCAAATTGATTTTTTGAAACCGTTGTCTTGTCTTATGTTTTCATCTCTTCAATGCCTAATACCACGATAATTAGTGTAGCTTTGAATATCTTGTTCTTGTTTATTAGAAAGAAATAATGTACTTTTTCTTCATTCATTAGACATTTTCTTAAAATTCAAAATCTTATAAAACAAATTAGTAAACTAATTGTCCCTTCATCACCCAAACACTTCCAAACTTCAATGGGTATTTCCCTCTGTTCTTACAACTTTTCCCACTTTCATCTTCCTCATAGCATTCTTTACCTTTGTTACTCTGATCTTGTGAAAGAATTTCTAATTAATATTACTACTAGATTTATTTAATTCTCCCAAACACAAGTTTCTTGAGTGGTTTTCATTATATAGTTTTTCCAATTAACTTCTCCACCATTTCTTGATCTCATATTTCCTTAACTATCACTCTTTAATCTTCTCTGTTAATGCACTTGACATAGTCCGGGTCTCTATTTTTTCTCTCTCTTATTTTGACAAGTTTATGTATATATATATAAGTTAAGATAAAGATCATCTTAAACCTTTAATTTAACCTGCTTGAATGCTTTCTTAGCTTTGGTCTTAGTAACTTTATGTCTTACAAAAATTTTGTTATTCCTACATGTGCAGAAAACTTTGTGATGAACTCCTTTTGTTTTGATTGCTTTTTGAACTTCTTCAATTAACCACCAAGTTTCTTTATATGGTAACCCATTCCCCTCAGATTCTTCAAGGCTCTTTTTTGCTACTTCTTTAATACAACAGTCATCTCACACCACATAGAATTAGTTTCTTCATTTTTAGTCCATTTTCCTTCCTTAATCAATTTGTTCTTAAAGAGTGCTAAAATTTCCCCTTTTAATCTCTACCATCTAATTTGTGGGTGCCTACACCCTTACTCATCCTCTTTTATGTTTCCTAATACATACATCTACTATTGTTTACATATTTTGTGTAGTGTGGCTCTCCTACTATTTCTTTGTAATCCTTACATATTCCTTTATCAACTCTCCTCATAAGAAATAAATCTATTTGGCTAATATTGGTTTCATGTTTAAATGTTATTAAGACATTGGCTGTTTTAGTAGCTTTTTGGCTTTTTTTAGAATCTAAAAAAAGCTAATGTGTTTGGGAAATTACTTAAAAAGTTGCTTTTTGGCTTTTTTAGTGACAATTCTCCGAACAGTAATTTCACTAATATAATTATCTTTTTTTAATTTATACCACTTCTTATTTCAATTTTTTTTATCTACAATTATTCCTTTCCATTCATATGTTTCTCTTTTCAAGATACCAGAATTTATTTATTGCTCTGTCAATTTCCCTAGATTTCCCCCCATCCATTTAGTTTCTTATAAACAAATAATATTTATTCTTCTTGTAATCATAGTATTTACTAGTTCCATCCCTTTACCAATTAATGTTTATGTGTATCAAGTTCCTTAGCATTTTCTTGTTTGGATTAGCTTCTTACCCACCCTTGTCCATTAAAGCAAGGGAACCCTTGCTTACTTCTCACCACATCCGGGAGTCTTTGTGGTGTACTTCGCTTGGGGAGGATGTCTAGCTTATCCATTGCACCATGTTGTTATAAAGTTTGAAATTTTTGGTTCACCCTTCAACTTATTTCTCTGTTGATTTTGAGTGTTGTGAGCCCTATTTCTCATTTTGTGTTTGTTAGAGGCCCTTCCTCTATTTCAATATTGAAAGGGAGGAGATACTAGAACTTGATTTCCAACATTGTGTTTTGGTTTCTATGTAAGGCTAAATTCGTTCATATTGGTGGTTTGAAAGAAAGTTCTCTCGTCTTTCTCGGTTTCTTGTAGCTCCTTTTTATTCTTTTTTCTTTTGGGTATGTGGTATTCACTGTAAGTGCACCAAAATTTGGGTGCAACCCATGACACAAGAAGCTTATAAGAACATCCCAGTCAAAAAACTGGAACCCTGTATGCAATCCGCAGTGTCCGAAATGAGAATAGAAGATGAATCTATTTTTTTTCTTTTTGATAAATAATAGAAGATGAATCTGTTTTTCTGTTGTCCAACTAACAATGAACTCAAATACTTCTCTGCAAATTTTTTTCTCGACTCTAATTGCCCATAACTCTCTTTTATGACAATTTTATGGTGAAGTAGTATTTTAAGTTTTAGAATTTCTGTATCAACGGTCAAATTGTGCTTATAATGATCCTTAATTTTTCCTTTACCTTCAGATTTATTTTGTGATTTTCTATTATTATATTAATATACTTGCTCTGCATTTTTCTAAATAAAGGTTCAGAGCATTTTTATTGGAAAGCTGGGTATTTGCCTTTCTTTTGTGTGATTCTCTCGTCATCTTTGGACTGTTTACAATGTTTCAGCAACCTATGCTTTGTGCCATCGTACTGGAACCAGTTATAAATACGAGATAACAAACTGTATTGGTCAATGCAGGTTATTGGTCGATGGCCACCCAAGCAACGGAAGATTGCAACATTAGTTAGCCAGGTGACCCTACTTCGAAAAAAATTTGTGTACTCTGCCCCATCTCTTGTAGCCCGGAATGATATGAAATTTGCATTCAAGCTTGCGCGAGAGGCAATAGTTTCTCAGGTCAACAGGTCTTCTGAATCTAGTTCTGCCAAGAACATGCATGAGACTTGTGTAATTTGTTTAGAGGACGTGGATGTTGGTCAGATGTTTGCAGTTGATGGTTGTTTGCATCGTTATTGCTTTTCTTGTATGAAACAGCATGTAGAAGTGAAGTTGCTTCATGGAATGTTGCCCAAATGCCCTCACGAAGGCTGTAATTCTGAACTGAAAATCGAGAGCTGCAGAAAATTTTTGACTCGTAAATTAATTGAGATTATGAACCAGCGCATTAAGGAAGCTTCCATTCCAGCCACTGAGAAAATTTATTGCCCATATCCCAAGTGCTCAGCCTTAACGTCGAAAAGTGAGGTTTTGGAATATTCTAAGTTGACATTACTCGGTGTTCAACAATCCGGAGTCAGGAAATGCACAAAATGTCAAGGCCTCTTCTGTATCAATTGCAAAGTTCCATGGCATGCCAAGAAGAGCTGCCTCGACTACAAAAGGGAAAATCCATTTCCCCCTGTAGAGGATGCAAAGCTGAAGACTCTTGCAGATCGGAACCTGTGGCGTCAATGTGTAAAGTGCAACCATATGATTGAACTTGCTGCGGGGTGCTACCATATGACTTGCAGGTGCGTGATTTCTTTCCAGTTTTTTATAATTTTTTTTTTTATTTAAAAAAGGTGTAAATTTGAGTTATCTTCCCAACTTTTGCAGAATAAGATTGTATTTATGGCTTCAATATCAGATCATAGCGGTTATTTATAGTAGCACTTCTATACAGCTAATTATTTATGCATCTGAACCTTATTGATTGTTTCACAAATCCGTTGAATAGCCATGCTGTGCATGCGACATTCGTCCTTCCAGCGTCTATTTAATACGGAGAATCCAGCTATATATTTTGTTTTAGTTAGAAACTCACAAAGGCTATCTTTTGATGTATTACTTCATTACTATTTTGACCCATGTACAATCATTGGTTTTGATCTTTTAGCTAATACTCAAGATGATCATGCTTATAAATATTTTACAGTTACCACAGTCGGTTTTGATCTTTCTTCTGAAAACCATACACCCAAGTCTACTTTCTAATTTGGTTTTATGCGTTGACTTTTTAAATTTTTTCTTAAGCCTCATTTGGGAACAGTCTTTTTAAGTAACTTTTTGGCTTTTTGGCTAAAATATGATGTAAAAGAACTAGTATGTTTAGGATGACTTTTTGGTTTTTTACGAAAAGATATGCAAAAAGTAGAGAGAAAATGGAATCTTTGACTTTTTGGTATAAGTTGTTGGCCTTTTGATTTTTTTAGTGACTTTTTGACTAAAATCACCACTTGCCAAACGAGGCTTTAGTAATCCTGCACTATTGTTGTTGATTATGTGCCCAAATTTGCAAGAGTTTGTGGCTTTAATAGCTTATTTATGTGTCTTTGTAGTTAATTTGATTTTACAGCGACTTGTTCACCTGTTAAATTGCCTGGTAGATGGAAATTACCATGTGTTCCCATCACGAGGTCATGGTTTGGTGATCTATTTCATTCTTTCAGTTTCCATCTTCATGGAGTTTGGGAGCTGCGTGGATTTACAGGTTCTGGTTGTTGCTTCAACGAGAGATTAATTGCATGTGCTTTATTTTGTGTAGTAGGAAACAAACCTTACATGATTACTAAAAAGTTGACCATTGGACCAAGGTTGCATGGTGTAGTTAATCCAATATTAACTGACCAAAGATGATCTCACATGGTTAACTCCATCAAAATTTAGGTCACAATTCATTAGAAGAGGGAGAGGAGAGAGGGCCATTTCTTTGCTCTATTACTTGGTGATTCTGCTTCCAGCAATTTTTTGACCAATTATTCCATGTTCATCAATTTGCATGAATTGGCAAATTGTTGGTTAAATGTTTCTCCTTTTTTTCTTTTAATTGTGATTTGGGATTTGGGGAAGGGGTTGGACTTAAATACACGTGGCAATTGATGCCATTATTGTTTCTTTCCCATCGGATTCAATTTTCCAGGAAATAATGTAGTGGTATATTCTGTTTTAGTTGCCAAATTTTTCAATGTTGGTTTCCATGAGAAAATGCTGCAAAAATCTGAAACAATGAAGGAATTCATTTTAGGGTTGTTTTATTAGTTGATTTTGTTGTAGGAGTTCACTTAACCCTCAATTGTCTTCCTCGTCTCATCTTCATCATGGGTACTTCAGAAATTAAATTATTAGGAAGGAAAAAAAGAACCATGTTACAGTTTCCGTTATCTTATTTGCACAACTTTTGTATCTAATAGGTGAGCTTGATTTTTGTAGGTGTGGTTTTGAGTTTTGCTATACTTGTGGAGCTGAGTGGAAGAACAAGACAGCGACGTGCTCATGTCCGCTCTGGGACGAGGATAATATATTGTATGATGATGAGGATGAGGATGATGATGATGATGAGGATGATGATGAAGAGGAGGATTACGATGACTACTATGACACTGAGTCAGATGATTATTATTGACAGCTCACCAAGTATGGTTCGATGCTCACTGCAGCTGGGAATCTCGGGTGGTCGAAGAATATAGATCACATGTAATTACCCCGTTGCCCCTTTCACTCTTGTTTCCCAATTACCCAAACTTTTTTTTTTTTGGTGCCAAAAACTTCTAGATTAACTCTTTGGTGTCTGGTGAAGATTTGGTGGTTATTATATATATATAGCATTTTCTGTATATATCATTTCTTTCTCCATTCCACCCCTTCCCAATCTCCTGCCTCCTTGTGGCAAGATCTATTTAAATGTTTGTTTGCACACTAGGCTTTCAATCCCCCCTTCTTGGGTTGATGCACTAGGTTTTTTTTTAAGGGTCTGGACTGTCTCCAGTCCAAATCTGGGACAGTCCAGTCCAGTCCAGCCCATTGGGCCTATTTTTGGGCCCCTTTTCGATAATCCAAACCGTTCATATTTTAAGATTCGTTGAGTATATTATCCCTGTAAAAAATCACGTCGATCAGATAACAGATACTATGTATTCGGATTACTTTTGTTTGGAAAAAAATGGACGGTTAAAAAATTAACGGCTCATAAAAAAGTGATCCGAATACATAGTATCTGTTATCCGATCGACGTGATTTTTTACAGGGATAATGTACTCAATGAACCCTAAAATATGAACGGTTTGGATTAGCGAAAAGGAGCCCAAAAATGGGCCCAATGGGCCGGACTGGACCCTCCAGTCCAGACTGGAGGCAAGCCACTGCCTTTTTTTAATTCAAATTTTTTTTTTAATTACTGGATGTTTGGACCAATTTGTGTAACTAGTGTATAAATTGACTTATATCTCAAATTATGTTAAAGCGTGTATCATGTTTTTCACTTAACGTTAAAAAATACGTTGTTTTCTATGAGTGTTTAAGAAATGTGATTAGCAATCATGCTTTTAACATAATTTGATAAATAAGTTTGTCCGCACACTAATCATTTAATTTCACAATAAAAATACATGTACAGGTCAGGGAAGAGGGATGATTAACAATCTGAATTCCTAATCCCCTGGCTTTATTTTTTGTTTTGTTTTGTTTTGGGTTGGGGTTTTTTTTTTTTTTGACAAAATAGTAGAGATTCATTCATAAAACAAATCATGGAAATTAGCCAACTACAAACTATAATGTTGTACATGTGTGTGTAAAATTAAGAATTTACCCCAAAAAAATTCTTAAATTTCATTGGCTGGGTAAGGATGGTTTTGGCTGAAATTGTAATCCAATTTAAGCTCAAAGTTGTTTCTATGATGTCCTCCATCACTTGATAACTTATTGAGGTTGTATGACTGAATTATATTTATGCTCTCTTCTTGACAATATGAAAGTCATCTCTTAAATTTGGAAAACTTTAATCTATGTTGCTAAACATAGGCATGAATATTTTTTGATCAAATAAATAAAACCTTTTCAATAATAATCACAAAAATAATTAATAAAATAAATAATTCTTTATAAATTTTACAATAAATTTGTTTAACTAGACGAATAATTTAAATTTTTTACTCCAAATAATCCTGTAAAAAAAATAGAAGAAGAAGAAGAAGAGAGTAAATAAAAGCAAAAATTGTTTTTATGGGGAGTGGGGTCACTACTGTGTCCCCTCCCTGCTGAGTTGTTGCTGTGCCGTAAAACGGCATAGTTTCATATGTATATATATATTTTTTTTCTTAAAATTTATGTTTTTTATTTTAGGGTTTAGGATTTAGGATTTAATTTTTAAAATTTATTTTAGGGTTTTAGGGATAAAATTTATTATTTTTATTTTAGGGTTTAGGGTTTAATTCTTAATTTTTTTTTTTAATTTTAGGGTTTAGGGGTTAGGGTTTAATTTTTAAAATTTATTTTTTTTCTTATTTTAGGGTTTAGGATTTAGGGTTTAATTCTTAAAATTTATTTTTTTTATTTTAGGGTTTAGGTTTAATTTTTATTTTTTTTTAATTTTAGAGTTTAGGTTTAATTTTTTTAAAAAAAAATTATTTTATTTTAGGGTTTAGGGTTTACTTCTTAAAATTTATTTATTTTTTTATTTTAGGGTTTAGGATTTAGAGTTTAATTTTTTTAATTTATTTTTTTATTTTAAGGTTTAGGGTTTAGAGTTTAGGTTTAATTCTAAATTTTTTTTTTATTTTATATTTTAGAGTTTAAAAAAACATAATGACAACATGAGAGAAAAAAAAAATGGTGAAACTGTGCCGTTTTACGGCACAGCAGGAGCAGCAGCGAGGGGGACACAGCAGGGACCCTCGATCCGTTTTTATGACAAGTCCCACATTTTCATGCAACAACTATACACTCATGTTTCCTTTTTAAAAAATTTACACTTTCCTTTTATTTTTGTAAATACAATGATATTATGCAAAATGTACTTCACTTCTCATCTCTTATAAATGATTTTTTTTTTTTTTTTGTAATACAAAAATTGACAATTCACCAAAGACCTTAGCTAAAATATTAGATTTAATTAAAAATATTATTTACCCTAAAATTTCATCTCTTTTAACTTTATATTTTGAAGAAAATAACATGCCATTGTACCTCTAAAAAAATAATTAGGTGCCGTTTGGTAACACTATCAAAGATAAATTTTATTAATATTAATAATTAAAGTCATAAATTTTTTAATTAATTTTTAAAATTACAATAAATTATAAGTTTTTCTATATTTTTCAACATAAAACATTATACAAATATATTATTAGCCTATTATTTTTAGTGAGAGTTTTTTTGATAAATCCCCTTCCTAAGAATTTTATACCATAAAATCCAAACATTTTTTGATTATCCCATTAGGTCCCATTCAGTGTAATAGGACCAAAGAGCCACTCAAGCCTCTCTCACGTTTCTGTATGTTTGAATTGAAACATAGAATCAGTTAAGCAACGATCTCATCGGATATATCTCCCCTTTCAAAATCCCAAACCCTAGGTCATTAGTCCCCAACATTCCATCTCTCCCATCGTCTCATCGTCTCCGCTCTGTTCTTCACTATAATCACAGTCGGTCACCAAAATCCGACATCGTCACATCGTTTCATCGTCCTATCTGTTGCAACCCAAACCTCAGCAGCACCGTAAAGCCCATCATCGCCGCGTGGTGATTATCACCAATTCGTTGGAAACCGCCATTGTTGCATCATCTCATCGTCGCATCATTGGCAACGCAAGCGTCACAAACACCATGAATCGCATCGTATTGTCGCTCTTATTATCATTGTTAGTGTTGTTTCGCCAGAATCACCACCATCTCATTGTCTCATTTGTGTCAACCCAAATCATCAAAAATGGTGAAAAAACGTAAGTGTTCATCACAAATCTTATATACAAACTGTAATCCTCTGTTGTTTTTGTTTTTTATTTTATTTTAATTTCAACTGTCAACCAAATTTATTGATCCTATTTGTGCAATGTGTGCAGTTCATACTATTGTTGTTATTCCCATTGTTGCTCAATTGTTGTTATTGACACTAATAGTCATTGAATGTGAAACCCTCACCCCCAAAAAAAATTGCAGTAACAGCTTGTATGTTAATAGTAGTGAACATTCACATGGAGAAAAAAATATGTGGACCAACATAGTTGTTTCCACTGTGGTGTTGTTGTATGATACTCATATGTGAACATTCAGACTATTCTTGGCCCTAATATTGTTGTTGTTGATTAAACATTCACATGAAAGAAAAGAATTGTGGTCGAACTTTTGTTATTTCCATGTCAACTTTAATGTTTTAAAGTGTATTTCAATTTTGATGTTGCACTGTAACATTGGCACTGCATGACTATAATAAGTATGCGCATTGTCATCTATATTAAAAGTGTGAATGTTCATAGCATAATTTGATATGTTGGGTTAGCATTTGACAAATGTGGAAGCTCATGTAAATGTCCTATTCAAATTAAATGTCGTAGTCAATATGTTGGGCCAAGCCAAATATTGCAGATGTTATTCTTCTTTTTGTTTTGTTTTTTATCATGTGAATTTCCTATTCAAATTGTACCAATATGAACTTCCACTCATATCTCCTATTTCTATGCATACAATGTGTGTAATTTCATATTGTTATTGTTTTTGTCCCTAATATTGTTGTTGTTAACAATAGTGAACATGTACATGCAAACAAATAATCGTAATCTAACTTGCTTGTGTGAGATGTTGTGGTTAGATATAATTATGTTGTAAACATTCATAACATGTGTAAATTGATTAGACACTTTGTGAACATTCACCACTGTGTTTAGAGGAAACATATCAGTTTTGTTATTCCATGTTTGAAACTGCATTTCAATTTTGAGGTTGAACTATAACATTGGCATTGCATGATTGTAATGAGTTTGTGCATTGGCATCGAAAGTAGTAGTGAGAATGTTCATAACACAAATTGATCTGTTTTGGTTGACATTAGCATGTTCTTAAATGTTTTTCATGGTTGTATCAACACACAGTGATCTTTACACACACACTGTGCACACTGTGTTTATGCTACAACAGTGGAACTCCACATCCATGGATAGATGTGAATATGCATATCAGTCTGTTGACCCAGATGTTGACATTCACATATGTGCACCGTTGTGAATGTTCACATCCACTAACTATCACTGTAAACATCATTATGTTGAATGTTCATATAACTGATGTTGTTGGCAACATATACCACTTGTTATCTATTCTAATCCATGAGTCTTGTCTTAAATTTTATGCTCTATTTTGCAGATATTGCATAGAAAAAAAATCTCAAAGCAAAAAAGAGGTGAATATCATGTCAATGAAGAAAGCCCACATGCAAGTACTAGCAGCAATGTTGATATGCGCCGTGTCAACTACAAATCTAACATGACCGACCTGGTGAAATTAATGAAAAGCACTAAATTCACACAAGCACAACTCGGTTACTTGTGACAAACACCTTTCTGGCATTCATTAAATACATTGAGAACCGGTGAGATCGAGCTTGACAAATGCATGAAGTACGATGATGTTGTTGTGCATGTCCTATAGATGTACAAGGCATCAAAAGATGCCTTCTACATTGGGGAGAAGAAGCTGAACATACATGACAGCGACATTAAGTTGATTTTTGGTGTGGACTATGGCACCAAACCAATGGACATATCATATGGTACGAAACCGAAGACTGGCATTATACAAAAAAGGTGCAATAATGTCAGCCGATTCACCTCAAAATGGATACGCACCCTTTTGACTGAGGCATTGAATGACAAGAAGAAAGATGACAACGAAGAAATCGCACGATTAGTGTGCATGTATGCATACCAAAAACTTTTTTTCTTGAAAAGCAACGAGACAATAGGATGGGATTACTATGCACATATGGTCCCATTGGAAAGAATGCAAGAATATGATTGGGCCAAACAAATTAGAACAACGCTTACATCCTCCATTTCCCAAAACAACAAAAAGCCAGTAAAAGTCACCGACTGTGTCGTGTTATTGATGGTAAGTACTCATGTTCCCAAATATTAACATTCACATGGTCTCGATTGTTTTCATCTCTGTCCAACTATGAACATTCACATCGGTGCCATTATTGTAACTGTGAACATTCACATATGTGTCACTGTTGTGACTATAAATATTCACAACAGTGCCACATGTTTGAATGTGAACATGCACAACAGTGCCAATGTTGTAAATGTTCACACTCACACATGTGGCATTGTTGTGAATGTTTACATTCACACATGTGCAATGTTTAAATTCACATCCGTGGCACTGTTGTGAATGTTTACAACTGTCGAGATTGCTCTGAAATAGCAAAATAACATATCTCTTCGTTGTTTGTTAAAGTACTGGTTGTGTGAGCACACAACCATCCTACAACTCCACAAGCCCAATGCAATTCCTCGTTGTGTCAAGTGGGACCTAACTGCTTTACACAAGAAGATGAGATCCACATCGTTGGCTAATCTTGGTTTTAATGAGGTATGACCTTTAAATGGTGTTCAAAACATTCACATCATGACACCACCCAAATATGTACATTAACTAAAATGACTTTTCCATTTTAAGTTAATGCCGGCAAGCTCTTTGCAACCCAAACAGAACTCCAAATGTTCAAGCGTACCACATTGAAAGTGGAGCCCTAATGTGAAGAACCAGACACTACATCACCCGAACTCGTTAACATCAAGGAAGCACAACATAGTGGCAGCAACTCTGAATTTCCCGGGGAGGGAGTTGACATAAATGACAGTGACGAGGACATCAACATTCTCTTTAGTAGCCCACCTGGTGAGAGAGTTATTGTCATAGCAAGCACAAGCCAACCCGACATCATTAATATGCTTGTCAAAGAAAATCGAAAGGTTGGGGGCATCATAAGGCAGTGGGAAGCAAAGTACAAACACCTTGAATTCTCATGGGAGTTATGGGGCAAGAGTTATAGCTGATCTTGATTGTTCAACCAATCAAGCCCACCTAATATTAACACTGAAATAAAAAAATGCATGGAACAGAAGGATGCAGAAATTGTATGTTTAATGCAGCTGGTCATGGACTTAGAATGTGAGAAAATAGTTATTCAGGACCTTTTTGATGATCAGTTTGTCCACATAGTCACACAGGCCGAGGCGCAGAAGCATCATGACAGCCTCAGCAAACAACCCCTTTGCCCCAATGCAACACAATCTCAGCCCACTTTCTAGGGTGAAACGTATCAAATAGAAAGATCGAAAAGAGCACCGTTTGTTTGATTTCCAGTACCCAGACCTACTTGGCAAAAAAAAAAAAAGAGCATGATCGAGTTCCAAAGCAGTCCCATACAATTCACATAGTTGAAGATGTGAACATACATCCACCGGCGAAATACCCAAAAAAATTATTGACATTAACCAACAAGTTCAAGGTCTTGAGCATGATGTCCAAACACGACAAGCAAAAGGTTCAGACTTTGCAGAAGAGTGGAGGCGATGAGTAAGTGACTATACGAACACTTAATGTGAACATTCACCTTTCATAAATGTGAATATGCACAACTGTACTTATTGATTTGGTTTAATTTACTTATGTGTAATGTTAATATTCACATTGGTTTACTAAAAATACACAGGTTGCTTGTGTGGAAAGGAGACTCGAAAACTAGATATGTGTATTTTGATGACATCGTATACCTTATCAAGGAGGAATCGATCCACAGCAACCTATGCGTTTACCAACATTGTTCACTGTTCACATACAGACACAGACAACCACACACACACATACACACACTGTTCACCCACCACAAATAATATAATACGACCCTATGTTTGTGCAGGTGATAGATGCATATGCCGAACTACTACATGAACAGCAAGAGGTGGTCAACCCAAGTTCAGAGGAAGCCTCATTCATCTTCACAAGCATGTGTTTGGTAGCAGCTCTAACATTCCATGTTTATTAAATGTGAATATGAATCTTTACAGTCCATTAATTTGACTGTTACATGATTGAATGTCCAATGTCTGCAGAAAGTGATACGAGAGTACCCTTCTCGCAAAAGAAGTAAACATATTGATGCACATATGAAAGACTACCAAGGAGAGGAATACCTACTATTCCCATTGCACCATAACTTTCACTGGACGATTGTTGTGTACGACGCTAAAGACAATCTGTGGAGGCATTATAACTCATTGCAACCAAGGCCCGGCATACACGACCCGCATGTCGACCAAGCATAGTAAGTTGTAAGTGACTCTTACGGTACACAAATATGAATTGTTGTGATGTGTTAAATTCCAAAATGAATGTACGCACACATATGTTCGTTGGTGCCTAACATGAAATTCCCTACACAAAGGGACTACATCGAGAACGTTATGTACGGTATTTGTGAGGTATCACTACTATGGACTAAGTTCACAGGCCAAGATCCATCACAACAAATCATATCAGTTGATATTTGTCTTCAGCAGGCCGACACCTCGTAAGCCTCACAAAAAATTTATACAAATCCTCCACAACCATTATGAAACATAAATGTCAAGTGCTAATCATAACCATTTTGTATTTACAAGGTGGACTGCGGACCCACAGTATGTTACATCATGCGAGCACACATATACCATGAATATATTGTTGGTAGCCTCACTCGTTCTGAATGGTGTGGCGTACAAGACTTATTAGTACACATTTTTTTGAATCATAGAAAAAACAGAGCATCATGAAAACCTATAGATGGGGGGTGTCCACCTACAAACTAACCAACGCTCGATGTGAATGTTAATACCAATTGATTTGACATTTTGACAAACAAAAATTAATTGTAAATCAGCGATATGACATCTATTAATGTTTTGATATGCCACTTGTGCATTTTGATCTACATTTGGTGTTGTTCTGTTAATTTATGCAATTGTTTAAACTACATTGTTCTATAATACACATATTGTGTGCAAAAATGTGGACATTGTATACACGACATCATTACGAAGGGCAGACACAGGTGTGAATATTAGCATCTGTTCTTATTCACAACATGTGTGAATGTTCACATCATGTCAAACTGTATGCATATGAAAATTCACATCCCAAATTATATTCATGGCAACATTCAAAGTAATGATATGAAAAGTTTAACCCAGGTGCGAGTATTCATATAATGTGAACCTTCTATACAAGTGTAAATATTCATATTATGTAGTAATCATTAAAACACCAACAAATGTCAGTTTGCTACCAAAAAAACAAGCAAACAATGTCCCCCTTTGTTTACACCCTCATTCTAAAACCATACAAGAAAATGAAATATAGACAACACAAATCAAATAAAATGTTTGCCAATGCATTATTATGTTTGTCAACACAACGTAATCTTATTTCAACACAATATTTACCAACACACCGTAATCTATTATTCACAACAGGTATGAATGTTCACATCATGTCAAACTGTATGCATATGAAAGTTCACATCTCAGATTATATTCATGTCAACATCCACAGCAATGATGTGAAAAGTTCAACACAGGTGTGAGTATTCACATAATGTGAATCTTCTACACAAGTGTAAATGTTTACAATATGTAGTAATCCTTAAAACACCAACAAATGTCAGTTTGCCACACACATAAGAAAAAGAAAGAAAGAAGACAATGTCCCTGTACGGGGAGCAAATATTCCGGCGAGCCCGTACTCTTTTCTTCCAAGCTCCGTTTCTGTCCGATCACCTGAAAGCACAACGGCGGTGAGCTACCCGGCGGTGTGTGGCCGGAAAAACCCTCCGACGATCAAGTTAGCACACACCTTGGGATAGAGAGAAGGGAGAGTGTTTGAGTGTAAGAGTTTCCTTACCAAAGTGTTCATCCCGCGTATGGGGGGCGCAGACATGCCTATATACCCTCTGCGCCCAAATCTGCTCCCATCAGTCTCTCGACACGTGGTGCTACTATCCCATCAGTCAGCACAAATCCTGCAATCACCACCTAACCAATCTGTTAGGATACCTCGGCGGAGCTCGGTAGTTCGGCAGAACCTCCTCGGTTTCTCCTGACCGCGCTGCGCGGCATACCTGAGTGATCCATTCGCCGAGCTCCTGTACAACCGAGCTCGGCTGCATCCCGACAAGCCGAGCTCAAGAAAGGTAGGTCCGGTTAGCCGTCGGCCTTTCTGCCAAGCTAACGCATGAACCGTGGAAACCAAAGAGACAGGCGGACAGCTCGTCCACACTCCCAGTAGACCGGTTTCTTCACCAAGAAGCCAAGTAGCTCGGTCCACTATGAACCTTGCCATAACCGAGCAAAACCTTTCTGGATAGGCCCACACCGCCACGGCCCAATTCAGCTCGTAAATTTCCCTCTCAGTCCCCCTTTCTTGACACCCTCATTCCAAAACATACAAGAAAATGAAATATAGACAAAACAAATCAAATAGTATGTTTACCAACGCATTATTATGTTTGCCAACACAACGTAATCTTATTTCAACACAATGTTTGCCAACACAATGCAATTTTATTTCAAACATCAATCAAAGAATCCTCCGTAAAGCACAATGTTCAAATGAAAACTGTACATCCTATATCAGCTCTTTGCATGATTTCCGATCGTGACTTCTCAACTTATCACATCTCCCGCACCTTATTTGTTTCAACTTCTCACCCCTTGATGGAATTCTATTCTTCTTCCGCCTGCCAGGTGGTCTTTTCACAGTTAGTGAGTATATGGTAAAGTCCGTGAGATCGAAAGATGGCTTTTCCACCAATGATATGGAGAATATGGTACCCGAATAGGCTACACGATACGTCTCTACATGAAAGTAATGTTCCACACAATCATTAAGATTGTATTGACTCTTCTTGTTACCCAAAAAGCAACCTAAGAGGGGGGTGGATTAGGTTTCTACAAATTAAAATTAATAATATCCCAATAAAATTAACTACTAGTACAATAAATTATTAACAAGCACAATGATGAACTTAGCAGTAAATGATCAAGCAAAATAACAATGAAATATAACTAACATACAGGCTAAATCAAATGATTAACACATGAATATTAGATAGCTATAGCAGTAGTAGGAAAGTAAAGAGATTAGGGAAGAGGAGACAAACAGATTTATAGTGGTTCGACTTTAACCAAGCCTACATCCACTTCTCAAGCTTCACTTGAGATTTTCCACTATCTTTTAGCTTCACAGGGGTGCTAGCAACCTCATAAACATGGTGTAATCCTCCATAGATTTTACACAGACTTCACAAGCCCAAACCCTTGCAAATCTTAGGTGATTCACAATCACTTTCAAGATTTCAAGAACACAGTGTTTGCAACACTTTTACAAGATGAAATGATATTTTTGCTTTCAAAGAAAGCTTACAATAAATATCTCTCCCAAATGGATATACAAAATGAAGCTTTAGTTTTTCTGCAAACCTCACAGAGGAAAGATAGAGTTAAAGCTATACATCTCAGTGTATAATTTCTGAAAAAGGATGTAAACAAAAATTAAAGAATACTTCTCAGAGAATTTTTCAGAGAATAGATGTGAGTGATTATAGATCAAAGAATATTTTCTGATTTTTTGTCACTTGTTTACATTAGAGGTTTTGGTATATATAATGAAACTTATAGTCATTTATAGCTGTTATATTCATTTGAATTTATAACCATTTATAGCCGTTGTATTCATTTGAATTTATAGCCGTTTATAACCGTTGTACTCCATCATTACTAATTTGAATATCTTCTACTTGAACCTTTTGGCCTGCTGCTGTGCTGGGCTGTTTGAACCTTTGTTTTAGGCTATTTGAACCTCTGTTTTAATCAAATATTAAATACATTCCAACAACATTTAGGATAAAAGTTTTAGGTAAGAAATAATGGGACAAAATAAATTTTGACTCTATTTTGATTTTTTGAATAAATTAAAACATAAAATCATCAAAATAAATGTTGATTCTATTTTTTTCTTTCAAATAAATCATCAAAATAAATTTTGATTCTATTTTTCTCTTCCAAATAAACTAAAAACATAATTAAATAAATCATCAAAATAAATAAGTCTAACAATCTCCCCATTTTTTATGATGGCACACAATAATGTTTTGATTGGATTTGGGAGTAAGAAAAGCTCCCCCTCAAGTCATGCTTCCTGAATTCATTTATAAATACATAGATTAGTACATGTGTAATAAATAAGCTTTAATTAGAGACATGATATGAGACTAAGATATCAAACTATAAATATATAATCATCAGATTAGTTTTCAAATAATACCATAATACAGAATATCATAACAAAATAATACCATAATACCATAATACATAACATCATATAATTTCTCCCCCTGTGACATTATCAAAAGGAAATCATGGGTCAGAATCTGGAAGAGGGGGAGGAAAATGATAGTGATAAATGGCATCTGTACAATTCAAAACATATATATACATATATGCATACACATATAACTCTTCTGCGACTCTCTCTTTTTTCGCAAAACGCGGTTGCCATGTGGCCTGGCTTTTGCTTCATTGGCCAACAAAAGCAGCTCTCCTCGATTGCCGCTCGCCTCGGCTAGCTCTATCTCCTTGTCTTCTTCTCTTCAGCCTTCTTCTTAATCACACTCGTCTGCTTCTTCTTCTTCTTCGCCTCACTCTCTTCTATCTCTTCTTCATCACTTTCTTCAATCTTCTTCTTCCTTGAGAGACAGAACAGAGAGACAGACTAGAGCAGAAAGGCTGCCAAAAATGACCTTCCTTTCGATTACATCTCTCTCTCCTACTATATGGCCTCGTTGTCACGACCCAAATCCGGCCCTATGGGTTTAGCACCGTAACCGGCCAGTAATCCGAGATTACCGAAGGCCTGCTTAACAGTAACACAGTAAAGCAGAGTTCAGGGCCTGGCGGAAGCCAATACAGTAAATAAATAATGTCCATTGAGCTGTGACAGTCTGTATGCCAAAAAGATTTTTCATGCATTCACGCATGTAGAACAGTACAGTCTATACAAAATTTACAGTCACACAGTACAGGGACTTAATCTCTTGATAGCAATACAGTTAGTAGTTGACAGTCTGTACAGTAATCCAAAACAGTACGGAGACAGATGGGGGAAAAACAAAGCACCACAAAGCCATAACATGGCAACTCGGAACCTTGCAGTGAGGCACATAGGCTGGCTTGACAAAACTGGAGTCTAACCCACGCTCCTAGCTCCGATCTGGTGGCTGAGCACCTACATATATATATAAACAGTGAGCTAAAGCCCAGTGAATAACATAATGCGTAAAGAGGTTAAGAATGAAATGTCCTTATAGTAATGAAAACAGTTCATTAAACAGTATTTCAGTCTTTCAGTCAGAACAGTTATTCAGTCATATGTGGTACATCCAATAGCATAGCAGTAAACAGTAGGTCTTAAAGACCGAACAGTAATGATGCCTATCATAACAGTAAACAGTAGTGGTTCCAACACAGGAACCGTAGGCAAATCCACCCGTTCATAGACCGTCGGTGGGGCTATCCGTTCATAGTCCGTCGATAGCACATTAGACAAATCCACCTGTTCATTGACCGTCGGTGGCAGTAACAGTGAACAGTAGTTGCTAAGGATGCCACATTATAATTCAGGATATCGGACATACATTCATTCAGTAAATAGTAAACAGTTTAGTAATCAGTTCAATAACAGTCCAATTCAGTAGACAGTTCAGAAGATAGTCATTTTTGAACATATCTTTACACAGTTGTTACTCACAGAGTTTGGGCTACAGTATGCTAGAGCGTGTCTCCCCAGTCGCCAACCCTACACAGTTCACAGGTTGAACACACACTAAGCCACACAATTGGGAAATATCATGACTTAATCCCTAGTTTGCCTTGGTGTGTTCCACATCTAAATCCTCATTAAGATGCCTTAAACTAGGCCTAAGAATGCCTAGAATGGGATGAGGATGCAAAAATACACTTAGAAAACATTTTTCAAAAGTTGCTGAAAATAGGCGCCTCGCTCGAGCGAGCCTTCCTTCGCTCGAGCGAGCTTTCAAAATCAAAGGCTTCGCTCGAGCGAGGAATCCTTCGCTCGAGCGAGGAATCCTTCGCTCGAGCGAGGAATCCTTCGCTCGAGCGGTCTGTAAAAATGCAAAAGTACTGGTTGCTCAAATTTTCCGCGCGATGCTCGCTCGAGCGGAGCCCTGGACAAAGGTGCTCGCTCGAGCGAGGAAGCCAAATTCTGGAATTTCCAGATTTGCCTCCCAAGCTCAAACCAAGCATTCAACCACTCAAAACTCGACCTCTTGGGCCCAAATTCTGGAAAATACAACTAAACTCAATGTATAACAAGTTTCAAAGCTCAATTTATGAATTTAAGCCCCAAAGGTGAGTCAATTAAAACCATATTTCAAACCCATTTTTCATAAACATGGAGAAATGCAACATGCATGAAATCCAACCATTTTAAAACTCCAAAAACATGCTCTAATGAGCCAATTACTTTGAAAGCATGATGTTTTCAAGAACCTTATGCAAAACATGGGCATGCATGTGAAGAAAACATGACTTACAACCTCAAAACTTAACATTAACAACATGCATGCAACAATTGAGCTATAATTCAATTCCTTTGACCCAAATCATAACTTAATTCTATAATGGAGCATGAAACATGCAAGACTTGGCGCAAGGACAACAACAAGAAGATGGATTTCTTACCTAGAGTTTCAATTTCGAGGTGTGGAAGCTAAATTTGCAAATTTCCTACAAGTTCTTCAAGTCTACAAGCCAATTCCTCAAGAACAAGTTGACTTCACTCCAAACCTCTCACTCTCTTCTCTCTATACGGTGGTATGCCCAAATGTGGCTGATGAAGAGCTTGCTCAACATGCAATAAGGCCCAATATAATATTCTAAGTGGTCCACTAAGGGTGGCAAATTGGTAAATAAGTCAAACCCATGCAATTAAGCTTATTTAAATCTAATTTAATCATACCTAATCAGTTTTCAAATAAATATACCATTAAATCACATACATTCCAATGATTCTAAAACATCAATCTATTTTCGATTCGGCCGCCGATAAAGCCTTCAATTTGCAGTTTAAACATAAAAACACGAACAAATAATCAATTAATCGAAATGATGAAAATGCAATACAATAGATATGCTCAGTCAATTCAGTTCCAATTTTCAATCAGTCCGTTCAGTACTTCAGTTAGTTCAATTATTAGTCATACACAGTCCAGTTTAGCAATAACCAGTAGTTAATTTAGTAATTTTTTCGGTAAACAGTATGGGGGTTGTTACACTGGTCCTGTCCCCTTACTCTCTTTCCAAACATGAATGATCCTGTAAGCGCTGCTGGGCCGAGTGCCCTGGCTCCTACTCTTCCCAACCTTCCTATGATGTCGATTGAGCAAATAATGGCAGCTCAATCAGACATTGAAGCCAATCATTTCACACTGGCGTCCTGTATGGAGACGATGACTGCAGTCACAAAATTGGCTCACCGACTGCAGGACAGGACGAGTGAGCTCCATCAGGTCAACGACCAACTCTCTCTGCTCCAGTGCATGTACAAGGATGCGCGAGCAAAGATAGGCGCACTGAAGGCCGAAAATAAAGAGCTTAAACGGAAGACCACCTCCATGACCCGATTTGGAGCAACATCGTTCTTGGTGTTTGATAGTCAGTGGGGAGTGCTCGCTCTTGACGAAAGCACGGGAGCAAGGAAGTCAAGCGTCGCCCAAGGTGATAAAAAGAAGAAGAGAACGGTGAAAGAGGTAAGTAAGTAAGGTCGGCGTATGGCCGTAAAAAAAAATGAAGGTTTTTTTTTTTATGTAAATATGTTTATGTTGATCGGCGTATAGCCATAAAAAAAATGAATGGTGTTTTTTTTATGTAAATATTTGTATTTTGATTTGTTTTTGTTTTTATTTTTATATTTAAGTACTAAAAAATGAAATTAAAAAGCAAAAAAAAAAAAAGAAAATTAAGTCCAAACAAAAAATAATAAGGAGAAAAAAAATAAAAATAAAAGAAATTAAGCCTAATAGTAAAATAAAAATAATAAAATAAATAAAAATAAAATAATACTAGTAGAAATTAAACTTAATGGGACGTTGGTGTTGCTAGAATGGTAATGCAAAAAAAATACCATGAGGGTTTTAAAAAAATCAATATATGCAAAGTTAATTTTACCTAAAGATGCAGAACCTAAAAAAAATTACATAGTTGAGAATAGCAAACTATTAAAGAGAATAAATGTATAAAGGACTTGAGAGCATTCAACTGATATAAATGTTTTCATATCAACGTAGCATCAAGTTTAGATAAATGCCATGGGTGCAATAATGAGAACTTCCAAAGGCCAAGAATGAGACACACATGCTGTTGTAGCAAGATAATATAGCAACAATGAATCAATGAGCTTTTCTATTATGAAGAATTCATGCTATTTCAATCTATTTTCAAGCAAGAGCCAAGGAGATACCAAATTGTTAAAAGTATATGTGAAACAGTTGAGCATGATCTAACAATCAATTTCTGGCAAGAGCATACAGATTTTATACAAGATAATTAAAAAAAATAATATGTAAGGTGCAAGCTCATAAGTGTGATATCAAAAATAGAATAGAATCTGAGGGGATTTTTTTTTTTTTTTAGAACTAATTAAGTTTAAATTTGTAACAACCCAAAAATTTAAGTTGTCATTTAAATTTTATACTAGTATTATGGTTGTATGTGATAATATATTATTAAATAAATAATAATAAATACAGAATCTAATTTGGCATTGGATTATCAAATATGGGATTAATTAGGGTTTATTATTTAGGGCCAAATTAATAGAAATATGGAATTATAATACTAGTTGGGCCAAATTAAAGTTAAAGATAGTAAATAAATAAATATAAAAGTAAGAGTAAATAAATAATAATATTGATAACAATAATAATAATAATAATAATGGGTGTGGTAATAAAATAAATAAATAATTTTCTGTTGGTATATGATAGAGTGTAATTTAATTAGGAATTAATTTATTTATATAGTTATATTAGAAAATTGGGCTAAAGTGTAATTATCTTAAATATTTATTAAAGATAAGTATCAATCCATATAATTTATTATCGAATCTGTGGAATGATACACGCTGCCACGTGTTGGCCAACGGACGTTCTTACCTCCCTATAAATAGGGAGGAGGTGACCACTGGGTAGGGAAGAAAGGAAAGAAAAAAAGAGAAATGAAGGAAAAGGAAATAAGAAAGAAGGAGGGAAAGAGAATATTGGAAGTAAAGAATGTATTTGATAGTGGAAAGGAAGAGTAAGGTATTAATTTTAAGATGAGTTATATTATACCTTGAGTTACCATAATATATTTTACGTATGTTTTGACTTACCATAATTTATTTTATACAAGTTGTATTTTATTAGTTATATTAATATAAGTTATGTTTTATAAATATTTCAGTTACGTGGATTAATTTCTGAACTCTATTTATTTAAAATGAAACCCATGAATATATTTATTTAAATTTTAAAAAGTATTTGACAATAACCTTATAAACAATTATGTTTTGTAAGTACCACCACGGGAGTCTCACGCCTTGGAGGACTTAAATAACCATTGGCTTCTGTTTGACCACTTTGTGGCCCTCTATTGTCATGGATCCATTGACCTCTGTTCTGTATGGAGCAAAGTGCTGTACGGAGATAAGTGCTACACTATTGTGGGAGCCACCTCTAAAATCCGTACGAGCCACCTCTTGAATCCGTATTTCTGTTCTGACTATCATTCCTGTAACCTCTGTTCCGTTCTATTCGGTACCGTGGTTATGGTTATTTATTTACATAATTTATGTATTTCAGTTTCTGCCACTTAAATGATTTATTCACCAAATTGAGTTATGTAAATGTTTTGGCCTAACTAACTATCCATGGTTATTTTGTATTCCTTATACTCTTGGCATAATATTTCTCACTCTGTCATGTGCTTATAGCTGTTTACCAATTTTCAGGAAGCAATACAATTCAGAAATAGTTTTTGGAAAATTTTAGACGCAGGGCTGCGGAATAAACCCACACAGTACTTTTATGATATTTTTTTTTATGTAAATATCGGTCTTTTTGGTCAATAAATTTTGTAATAAAAATAGAAACTTCGATGATTATTTTGGTACCCACACTTAAATATTACTTCCGCTCGCGTTTATTAATTTGTTCAAGAATTAGCCGAAGGTAACTTCAGTTACTGGCCAACACGATACTTAACCCTTCGGTACGGGAAGCGGGTCGTGACAAAATTCTTCCCATTGTTTCATTTGGCAAAATCAATAGGAGATATGAACAATAAAAGCTCATAACTGAAATGTTCTCCTCAATAATATCAAATAGGATGTCAAATGTTACCAATAAGGATGCCAAAATGATACCAACATGCAATCTACCAAGGATACCAATATGCAATCTAGAAGATTTAACAATCATATCTCAAGTATTATGTAGAATACCAAATATTACTCATAATAGGTTAAACTTAATATAATCTCATGGAGCTAATGTAAATCCAAAAAATGAAACATGTTCAAGGTATAGCAATTCATATGCCAAGAAAAATTATGAATTTCAATATATAGCACACATTTTAAGCATGTGCATGATTTTTAGGCAAGAGTATCATCAAAGAGTATACATTGCAAATCATATGAAGCATAATCAATCTTTTTCATATCAAAGTAATAACAGTATTAGATCAAAAGATATAAGATAGAATTTTTACCTCAAAAACTTAAGAGAGTATATGAGGCATACGTTAGGTTCAAGAGATAGAAGCTTTTCAATCTTCAATTTTCTTTCATGAGGAGTTCATCTCAAAAGGGTTTAACAAGTATGTTAGTGTAGACGTCCCCCGAACGCCCCGGGAGGATGACTCCCGTTCGGTTCACATTGGGTTCACTACAAAAAACTGATTTTTGAAAAGTAGTGCCAAACATGGACTGCTTTGCCAGATTACAGAGTCGCCACCTAAATATTTTTAAAATGGGGAAATTTAGGAAACCCTGACTCGGTGCCGAAGGCCACGTGTCCGTCATCACCAAAGTGACTTGGCTCGGGAGCTTGGGTACGATCGGGGAAGGTCAGCTATGAGCACCCCCTCTCGCCCGGTCCGAAGACCGGCCTCTACTAACCGTGATATCCGATTTTGAAAACATTACATGTTCTTATTCCGGTTATTAGCCTAGAATTACTATGTTATGCGCACAGCAAACAAGTATAGACCAAATCGCCTAAGTTGGAACAAAACATGTCATGTTGGTTTTGAAAATGGTTTGCTACTCGCAAGTAGGCTAAAATGCAGGTTTTGCCACCCTCAAGTGGGCTTTTAGAAAAAGATGGTTTTGCCACTGTCTAGTGGGCTTAGAACTCACAGTTTTAATGCATTATCCCAATTTAGGCAATTTGACCTCCATCCACAGGCATTCAAGCAGTTATATCACATAAGCAGCTAGCCTCATGGTAATCATGCTGTTATGGCAACACTCACACACATGCAAGGATGCTAAAGCATAAAAGCTCACCTAGTACTCCAAGCCAAGACAGAAGCTTATT
This sequence comes from Camellia granthamiana, assembly GCA_036172215.1. Taxonomy (NCBI): domain Eukaryota; kingdom Viridiplantae; phylum Streptophyta; class Magnoliopsida; order Ericales; family Theaceae; genus Camellia; species Camellia granthamiana. Next base: position 33,672,102 of record CM069905.1, on the reverse strand, counting down.
AGAAATCCATGCATGGACCTAAGCATACTGAAATGTCTAATGCAACACATGCAAAGATGTAATCTAGGCAGGCTCGGCTATCCTAAACATGGCATATGGAATGCTACAAATAACACGTATTCAATTTGGAATTGAAAGTACGATGCAGTTTGTATGATGTGTCGAGCCCGATGCATGTCAACAAATGCATAGATGCGCGCATGCATTGCATAAGGTATGCTAATTTTAAATATGCCCTAATCTACCATCATAAGCAGGTAAATAAAAGGGAAGAAAGAAGTGGGGGTTGGAAGACATACACACACCCACGCACACTTATTACAAATGTGCCCTCACACGGAGGGACCAAAATAATAATACAGTCCGAAAAATAAATGAATAAATAAATTATTACAGAATTCTAGCTACCCAAAATAAACCAAATGAATAAAGGAAAAGGGGCCTCGGCCCTGCCTCGGGACGCGCGAATGATGCATGCTCGAATCCGCCTTGCTCGGAAACCCGCACCATGCCACTGTTGCCTCTGCTTTTACTGCCCTGCTTCTCTAGAAAACTGCCAAAGTCTCAGAAAATGCTCCCTACACACTGAGGATCATCATCGGCTGAATAGAATGTCCACCGGCCGAAGGAGATGGTCACCGGCCCCTGAACAAGCTATCGGCCATTCACCAATGGCCGGTCGGCACTCTATACTGCCGGTCGGCAGTATATTCCTGCAAAACCTGCAGTTGACAGCAGCAAAAGGGCGAGCAGTGTATGGCGTGGAATTCAAGCACATGTATGCACCAAACAAGTCCCTTATCATGTTTGTAACTCAAAGGGGCATGTACCTCGATTCCCGGGCCACCAATCACGCATTTCCATGCATGATGGCCCAAAGAACCGATTTGTGCACTTTGATATCAAATGCAATGCAAACCAAGCAAATCAAGGAGCCTAATCCCCATCACCAAATCAAGGGACAAGGTATGCATGCAAAGTACAATGCATCCTAGGCATGTTAGCTAATATACAACATGATCATGAGGGCAAGCATGCAAGCATGGGCATGGACAATGTACCAACATGTAAGATAGGCATACAACTAAGCAAATGATGGTCTTACACATGAATTAGACAGCTCCAATTAGACCTAGAACAGTGGCCACAACCAAGGAAGTGAAGGCCAAACACATATGCACACATACACATGCAAAGGTACCAACACTTAGGCATGATGAAGCAAGCTTTAAGCACACTTAAAGGAAGCTAAACATGAACAACTAGCATGCGTTATAAAGCTCTGAAATCATGCAAAACATGGTGCCAAACCAAGCTAAACAAGACCAAACAAAGCATGCAAATAGCCCAAGTGCTTGAAGCAAGGTAATGAGGCTTTGAACCACACTTGACAAGACCAATCATGGCAAGACTCAAGCAACCAAAAACAGGTTTTCAGCATGTGAAAATAGACCCAAAACTCACACTCACGGCATCCTAAAAGCTCTAAACACACGAGCATGCACAAGGCACCCTTGAATGCATAAAAGGACACACCCTTAAAGCATGAAAGAGATGACAAAAATGAACATGTGAGCATGGATTAGGGTCTGAAATAGCATGTAAGAGGGTTCCAAACCCTTGAAATCATGGAGGCAATGCATCCTACACATGCACCTACTTGAAGCATACAAGCTACAATGCAAAGGGGCTATACAAAGCATGCCAAGATTGACCCAAACAACCTAGGACAGACCTTATACATGGCAAAACAAGCACATTTCCAGTTTATGACCAGCCACAAAAACAGAAGCAAGATAGGCTAACAAAGCATGCAAAATTACGGTAAATAGAAGAGATTATGAAACAAGTGCAAGATAGGGGTCCCAAACAGGGTTGATCCCTTCTTCAATGTTGAAGAAGGGCTCAAAATAAGTCTACTTACAGTTTATTACATGCTCAAAAACAGATTATACACCAGCCAAATGTACTATGCAAGAATCATGGCATACAAGGGGGTAAAGAGATAGGTGCTAGATGCTATCACCAAACGACAAGGGGTCCTCAATCAAACATGAAGAGGACCCCAAAATAAGACTATTTGAAGTTTGGGTCGAAGCCCAAAAGTGCTTGCAAGCAAGGCTTAGATATGGATCAAGAAAAGACTAGAAAAGGGAGAATGAGAACTCACCCTTGAAAACTAACTATTGGCTGCCTCTTTGACTGAAAAACAGTGCCTCCTAGCCTCTGAGAAGACCCCCAAGCCGCTGGAAATGGAGTGGTGGTGGTGGTGCTAGGTGGTGGTGAAGGAATGGCCCAAGAACAAGGGTGTTTGGAGGTGGAATGAGAGATATATGGTTGTAGATATATATGTTAGATATATATATCTATTCTCTAGTTTTCTTGCTCAAAAATTCCAACCCACACAAAGGAAGAGAAGGCTCTCTTATATAGACCATGTAATGGCCAAGCTTAGAGGCTAAGCAATCCAAAAAGGGTCAAGGGGGGTTCAAGGCTTGTTTAAGAAGCTTGGACAGCTGGTAGGCTTCTTGGGAAAGCCAAGACAAAGGGTCAAGGCTTCCTCAAGAAGCCATGAGCAAAGGGTGCACAAAAGGGGTCCAAAGGTGTTTAAAGGGTGCAAAATATGCACATGTATGCACGTGGATCTGGTTCTGTGCATCCCAGCTGGCACAGCTGGTATGCACCAGGCTTGGAGAGTTCAAAGGGGTCAGGTCGGCCAGAAAATTTGATCATCGGCCAAAATAAAGTGCCGGTCGGCACTATTTTCTGCCGGTCGGCTAAATAGAGTGCCGATGGATGATTCCTTGGTCAAAAAATGGCCGGTGGGTATGCAAATCGAAGCCCCGGAAGTCAGCTTTCCAATGGCGCAAACCTTGCATCAAAATTCCTTCTGTGCAAAAAGTTATGCCCTTTTTCGTAGAGCCGCGCAGACTCGATCCAACCGGGATGATGCCCGACTTCAACCAATCATATCTCCTCCACCCGGACTTGGCTTTGGGAGATTCTTGAGTACAAAGTGAAGCCCCAGAAGTCTTCTTTCCAATGGTGGTGGCCTTATAGCTCAACTCCAAGTATGCCGATGAATAGGCCTGATTCAGCGAGGGCTGCTCGACTCCCTTCTTCCCGGATCTCTGCCGATCTTCTTTTCCAACTTGTTTTCTCCCCTCTTCTCCTCTTTTCTTCAACTTCAAACCCCTAAGTAAGGTGTTTTGAAAGATTTGCCTCTCTTCTTGCCGAAGAAAATGAACCTGTGCCCTGCACATCTCTCAACACCGAGTAGACCATCAGTAATGCCCAAGTCTTGAGGGCGGTCAAAAATGGGGTGTCTACAGTTAGCAAAATGATTTCTCCCCCTAAGTTGGTGCTACCATTTTCTAATGTATTTGTGTAAATATAGCATTCATAGAACAATCACTATTACTCAATAAAAATACAACACAAATCACTTTTTATCACAAACTCAAAAAGTGAAAAATAATTCAATGATCAAACAAGAGTTTGGAATGCTATTTTTCAGAATTTTCAAGTTGTAGCACATAGCATAATATGCATAAGAAAATAGTGTTATGCTTTTTGTTTTATTAAAAAATGATGCAACAATCTCATTTAATCACATAACATTATCAAGAGGCATTTTCATCAATTTAATCCACATACTCAAGTGTGATAAAAACATTTTACTCAATGTGGAACACAACATGAATGCTATAAACAATTAATTCAACAATTTATCAATCAAAAACATTTCATGAGATGTATGCCAATATAATCCATATTCAAAAGATATTCAATAGGATAGATGCAATGTCTCTACAAATGTATGATACTTCTTTTCATTTAGACATTGTTGATAGATCATAATCAACGAATTTCATAACTCATTCAAATATTCCAATGTAAAGCATATAAGCATGAAATTTTCATATTTAGCATATTCTTGAGATCATAAATGTACAATTCAAAATATAGATACTATACATTTCAAAATATAGATAGTATACATCTCAAAAACATGCTATGACATCAAAATTGATTCTACAAATATATGACTTAAAAAGGAATTAACATATTAGTATGAAGTCATATATAAGATGTGAAAAGTACGCTCACAAAAAAAATATTTATCACTTCTTATCTTTTTTTCATAGTAATGGATGACATGATATACAATGTTAATGAATACATGAATCGTTCATATTCTAATAGGCATTCATCAAAATAATATAATTCTCAATTTTGAGTTCAATGAAGGTTTGAAAGAAACTAGCAGAACATGACTTAGCAAACTTAGTACAATTAGGCTACATGGAAGCAATGATTAGACACAACCTATTGTACACAAATCACACCTTAAAGAATATAGAACTTTAAGCTTAAAGGTGCATTAGGAGTTATACATTTATTTACCTCTTTGGAATCTTCACCCATACATTACCTCTATTGTTCATCTTGGTGATTTTCATTTCATCATTCTTCTTCTTCTTGTAGGGGCTGATTTTGCTCTTTAAATTGAACACTCTTGTTGTGCATTTCTTCTCCAAGTCCTTGGTATTCTTTGAGATTCCACCTACAAAATATCTTGATTTCTTTCTTGGTACCCATACTTTCTTGGGTCCATAGGGATTAGTCTCAAGAACATTTAATCTCATAAAAAGTTTAGGAGGATCAAAACCAATGCCTACTTTGTCAAAAACACATTTTTTATTTCCAAGAAGCTTGTTAAGGTTTTCTTTTCCTTTTACAAAATTTTCAAGAGTTTTGTTTAAATCCTCAACATTGTTTTTCAAAATGTTTTTCTCATTGGCAATAGACGTAAAGTCATTTTTCAAAGTAGCATTTTCTATTTTTAAAACATCCACATCATTTGAAAGAAAAGTAACTAATTTCTTTAATTTAGAATTCTCAACACAAATATTTCTAAATATGTCATGTAATTCATTGAAAACACTTTCAAGTTCTACATAATTAGAAATTCAAGTTCTACATAATTAGAAATTATCTCATCTTGAGTGAATTCTTCTTCTCCAAGAGCCATGAGACATAAGTTGGCTACTCCATCATTTTCTCCCCAAATGGCTTCCTTTTTGATGCCATCCATCATTAAAAGTTCATGAGCCATGAGTGAGCCTAGGAGTTCTTCAATGCCTAATTTTGTTAGGTCTTTTGCTAATTGGATAGCTGTAACCTTAGATTCCCATTCATTTGGCAAAGACCTAAGTATTTTTCTCACAAGCTCATCATTAGTATAAGATTTACCAAGAGATTTTAGAGCATTAATAATATTGGTAAATTTATAAAACATCTCAAAAATAGATTCAAATGATTCCATAGTAAAGAGTTCATAATCATGAATAAGCATGTCAATCCGAGACTTTTTTATTTGGCTAGTTCCTTCATAGGTGATTTCAAGTTTATCCCAAATCTCTTTAGCAGTAATACATCCAGAAATTCTATTGTACTCATTTACATCTAGTCCACACACAAGAATAAGCTTGGCTTTAGCATTAGCTTGAAGGAGTTTATAATCACGCTCATCAAATTCATCCTCAAGTTTAGGCACACTAATATTGTCTACTACCTTGGTAGGGATTTTAGGACCTTTAGTGATAATGAGCCACAAAGTATAATTGGTAGCTTGAAGATACAAAGTCATTTTTTCTTTTCAATGAATGTAATTACTACCATCAAAGAGAGGTGGCCTATTGCTAGCTTGTCCTACAGCAGAGTAAGTAGAATACATGGTTGCTATGGATCAAAAACTCTGAATAGCAATAACAATATGGTCACATAAAAATTAGTTGATCTGCCATTGGAAGCAATAGCGCGTATGCCTTACAATGTCAACTATAACAGATGGTATTGAATAAACCTCGAATACATTTTTACTGGCTTTGATAACTTGCCAAGACCTGCTGTCGTTGAACGAATCAAAAAGCATGGTTTCGAATGTCGAACAAATTGTTTCCTTCCACTTGTTTGCTTAGTCACGTCACGCCGAAAGTTACCGCATCAATTGAGTATGAATTGTATCTACCAACCGAGTGATAGAAAGATTACGTACTTCTTTAATCCAATTATTAAATGACTCAACCGCATTGGATGTTATCTCCCTATAACGCATGCCCCTGCACAATATCACAACATTATACAACATTGAAGTTAATTTTTTCGAAACTAAATATGAAATTTCACATCGCCACAAAACATGACTGATATTACTACACGCTACCATTTTAAAATTGACAAATAGAATACATTAGGAAATTGCTATTACCTGAAGTATGAATTTGCCCAGTGCTCAGGTGCTAACTCCTTGAAAAAATTATGTGCTCGTTGCTTACCCTCCTCTTTTAATTTCTCAACCTTTTTATAAAACCCCACCACAGTTGGCTCGTAAGCACAGTCACCTAAACTACTAACCAGGTGGTCCCTAAATCCATTATCAATCCCCTTCATCTGATCTCTTAAATTGTTCTTCAAGTGTTGTAAACAATAACCGTGGTGAGCTGATGGGAACACCTTAGGCATCGCTTCTAACAAACCAAGATTACCGTCAGAAATAAAAGTAATCTGACACTTACCATCAATAACTTTTCCAAGTTCATGCAAGAACCACGACCAATTGGTCGTGGTCTCCAAATCAACAATCGCAAAATGCATTAGGAAATAGACCTACAACATACTAACATTAAACAACTGATCACAATATTCCAATGTGAATATTAACACAAGTAGTTACAAAAACACTAAAAAGTCAACATGTTTTGTGAATATTCACACTGTGTAACGGTAAGCCAGATACCCACACTACGCCACTCAATGTGAATATTTACATTGACACGCCCAGATACAAAAAATACTAACCATTGTTTCCATCTTTTGCCATTACCGCAAATAGCTGACTGTTGTATTTTCCTTTGAGGAACGTTCTATCAAGGAACAACAAAGGCCGACAAAAATTGTAGCCAGAAATACACGTAACGAAATATACAAAAAAAAATGACAAAATTGTTGACTACTCGTGTCGTAGTCAATATTGACATAACTTCCCGGGTTGTAACATATCACAGTATCCGAATACCACCACAGCTGGTCAAACGATACCAAAAAATGACAAAACTGTTAACTACTCGCGTCGTAATCAATATTGACATAACTCCCCGGATTGTAACACATCACAGTATCTGAATACCACCACAACTGGTCAAACGACAATGAGTGATCTCCATGAATGACAGCCTTTGCTTTCTCCACGCCCAACCATACCACGTGGTAGCTTACATCCATACTATAATCCCGTTTCAAAATAGTCACCAACTCACACGGGCGAGTTAACGGCTTGTCCCTCACAATTTCAAATATAGTACTTGATACCAAATCAGAAGCAACTCTCGGATTCTTCAACATCCGGACATCTGTACCATAACTATGCAAATCACTGAACCTCTTAATGTAAAAAAATCCATTTGCTCGTTGTGCTCTACAATGTATAGCCCACAAGCATCTTCTTTCCTCGTACATCGCACACACCACAGTAACCCTCGTTGTCTCATTCTTGACATACTCAAACTGGAACCCGCATTAGATTGCATACTTGCATAAAACATTATGAAATTCTTGTGCACCTCCTACAAACCACTATTCCACATTCGTAATACCATTTGCCCAAAGGGCTAACAATAACACATTCTCCTTATATTGGCAAAATCTCCGGAGTGCATCAATTTCTTCCCTGCCCCCCACATGCAACGACCCAGAGCTACTCGACTAACCAATATTAGTTTTCAACTCAACGACAACCTCTACTTGTTGTACCCTCATTGATTTGGCAAGCAATAACATGTTTTGAAATTATTCGTCATTGTCCAAATCACACCTATTAATCCCAAGTAGCCGACAGAACAATGAAATAGAACAAGCAGACAACTCACCCCATTTTTCACACAAACACTCCATCAAACGCGAATAACACAATGTGTGGACCACATTTATTACAGTTGTACTGCAATCATATGTGCACACCAATATCATAAATGTATCCATCTCCTGTAAAAACACAACAGTACAATAATAAACAATCACGTTACAACCATACGAATAACAACACATGCAATAATCCATACTATATGACAAATCACATTGTGCAAAAGTAAATGCCTATGTGTACAGTTCCATTGCTAAAGCCATAATGAAAACTATCACCACCATCCTTACACAACATAAAACATTTTACAATATCAAAATGACACCACCAGAATGAGATGACAGTACACAACATGCAAGCAACCCTCCATAACTTCATATTAATAAAATGTGAACATTCACATTGTTACAGATACTCTGAATTATCTCGCCCACATAGAGCCTTATTAAGCAAACATCAAAAACTCATCAAACAAACACTTGTATTACCACATAAATCAAAACATAAAATAAAACGAACATACAAAGTATATACGTATATGTACATTTTACACTGCAAAAACCAAACTCAAAATATCACCATCATCATTACAAAATAAAATGTGAACATCCACATTATTTTCATAATCTGAATTACCTCTCCACCACATGGCCATGTAAAATGTATATTGAACAAACAAAGCATCTAATCCATATCAAACAAAAAACAAAGCATCTAATCTATCAGACAAATCAAAACATAAACTTAACATGTATTCATAACCAAAATGATATTAACCTTAATCATGGAATCTTGCACTCGTCCTCTACCTCGAAAACAATTGATTTCAACTAGTTATAATCAAAAAAATGTCACAACCGAACACCGTTCGAGCTGTCGTCTTCACTTCTAAATCACTAAACCTTACCACAACAGCAACAATGAAACCCTAGCACATCAAAACCTTCAAAACATAATGAACCAAAAAAAAAGGAAAAAAAAAAAAGAAACGTCCATATCTGTTATTTCTATCAACACTATAGATAAGGACATAATAAATCCATTAAAAAATATATAATTAAAAAAAATGATCTCATGGAATAAAAAGATAAGTACATAACAATAATCAGGTTATAACAATCCTTTGTAGACCTAATAAGTTACAATAACTCTAGAATGAATTTATCAATAAAAAAATCCATTTTTAATTAGGGCAAATTAGTCTAAGGTCTCTCTCCCACTTTTAATAATAGAAGAGATCCACAATGTTATTTTATGATATCTAAGTTCCTTCAACACCAAACCCATATATCACAGACAAGTTTTAGAAGAAACGAAAGGGCTTCAAAACTATCTTCAAAAACTAAGTTTGGTCTCTCTCTTCTCACTCACTCACTCTCTCTCTCTCTCTCTCTCTCTCTCTCCCCCCTACATCAATGGCAGTTGGGTTGGTATCCAACGGCGATTTCTTTGCTGCAAAGTCTTCGGCCGTTAACCAGCCGTGTTGCCTCTGTTTACAGCAAGGTTCAAGATCATCCATAGCCCCCTAGACGACGTTGAGAACGTGTTCGTGAGTCTTGTGAAGGAATCGAGTGCTGCTCTGCTCAATTCATATGCCAGAAAGGGCTTTCCTTACTCGGCATGAGAGGTCAAGACTCTATTCATTTAAGCTTTGGTCTCTGAAAAAGCTGCTGCTATTCAATCCCAGCGTTTCTCGTTGGCCAATCAGGCTTGTGATTAGCCATGAAAATGTTATACTCGGCCTTTTTTTTTGTGTGTTTGCTGGCCTAGAAAATGACATATTACAACTTTGTTATAGGGGTTTTCTAGTGTTTATGATTTTGGTATGTTGGTTTGGTAACTATGGATGTTCTAATTGTAATGCTATCAAGTTCAAGATTAACCAAATCATGTTTTGAACTACGAATCATCAATTTGATGGTTGACCAAGTTAGAGTTCACTTTTGGTATTCAACCTAATGTCTTTCAAATATTGTGCTATCATTGTTTGGTTTGGAGAGAATTTCTCTGGTTTTGGACCAGAGAAATTTGTGGGTTTGTTAGTAAAGATTGTATTGTTGGCTTACATATTATACAAAGTCAGAGAAATTTTTGTGAATAGAGTAAGAGAAATTTGTGAAGTTAGAGAAATTTCTCTGGGTCGACTGCAGCAGAGGCTTTGGTGAAGTTGGCATTGATGGAGAGAGATTTGTTGATGGAGCTTAAGGTGTCTTGTTTGAAGACAGTTGATGTTAGAAATTTTGATAAGGTTTGAATTTATTTTGAGTTTTTAGATTATGGATTTAGTTACTTGAAATTGAATGTGTGATTTGATCACAGTGGGAGAATGTGATATGGCTAGAGAAAATTAACAAATTTCTCTGGCCATCACACAGAGAAAATTAACACAAAAAAGTGACAAACACAATTTTCTCTAGTTTGGTTAAAACATAGAGAAAATTATGAGTAAATCAAAGAAAATTAGTCAAATACACAGAGAAAATTGTGAACCAATCACAGAGCTATTTGTAAGCAAATTAGAGAAAATTCAACCCCAGAGAAATTTCAAACATAGAAAATCAAAAAAATTGAACAAACAGAGAAATTTGAATTTCTCTGGATCGATTTGAGAGACCTTAGACATTATGAAAATATTGAATGTCTTTTATCCTATAAAATCTTAATATCAGGACCTCAAAAAAAAATCAATTTTAATTATTTATCATCTAACTAAATTTTTTATGTATTCATTTTATTTTTTCTCAAAAAAAAAAAAAAAAAGGAACTAATTTAACGAGACAATCAAAAAAATCAGCTAAAAACGTTCCTCCAAAACCATACCAACCCTTCTGCTCTGTTGTGTGTGGATATCCTATCCTTGATTCGAGTTAGGCATCGTCGTCGAGGAGAGAGAGAGAGAGAAGATGAGTGGAAGTAGGGCGAAGAAGGTAGTAGATGTAGCATTCAAGGCAGGGAAGAGCATAGATTGGGATGGGATGGCTAAGCTTCTCGTCTCCGACGAGGCTCGCAAGGAGTTCGTTAACCTCCGCCGTGCCTTCGACGAAGTTAACTCCACTCTCCAGACCAAGTTCAGTCAGGTCTTCTCTCTCTCTCTCTCTCTTCCTCTCTCTAGGGTTTGCTTATGTGACAGATCTGCGATCTTTATCTAGTGAGGGTTTTTGTTATGAATTTTAATCAATTGATTGCGGTATCCTTTGGTTTAGCTGCCAAGTGATCGTTTCCAACTCTATTTCTTCCTTAAAACTCTGTTTGGTCAGAGGATTTGAGAAGGAATTTAAAAAGGAAAATAAAAAAATATATGTGAAATGAGGTGAAATGTAATAATATTTTATTCATATTTTAGTTATTTTTTTCTTTTTTTAAATTTCTTCACAAATCCTCCAGTCAAAAACAGCTTAGAAGGAAGGGGGATTTTTGGATTTTTGGGCTTTCCAGAAAATGTTTTCTGGACAAAACTACATTTTTTCTTTGATTGGTGGTAATGAATATCATTTTCTGCCTATGGAAATTATTTTTTTTGTTTTCCATTATACCAAACACCACAAAATACCGAAAACATTATCGTTAATGACATGCTCCATACCTACCATATTCACCTTCCCATTCTGTGTAAAAAACTATGGATTGTCACAACGTCGTCACCACAAACATTGAGATCATATTTACTACTGTATATTTGTGATTGCTAAGCGGATCAATGCCTTAAACTATAATATATACTTTTAGTAATATTCATTTTAAACTCATGCAGGAACCAGAACCCATTGACTGGGAACATTATAGGAAAGGAATTGGATCTCGCTTGGTTGACATGTACAAGGAAGCATATGAGAGTATGTTTCTTTTAACTGTTTCATTCTCTTTTTTTTTTCCTTTTCAACTTTGTTATCCTGTATAGTTACTTCTTATTTGGGAAACGTGTCATTCGGTGGACACTGGACATGGGTGGATTCTTTGCTGGTACTAATTCCCAGCTGCATGTCTGACCTGTGATTTGAATGTTGAACTTTCTGAATTCTCTCTCATAATTTCTCACCATGTTAAATTTCCAATATCTAACATATCTTGTGGTATGGGTTATTATCCTATCATGGCTTAACGTTTTGTATATGAGCAGCGGCGGCATCCCCTCTTGATGCTTCGTTTTATGAAATTTGCTTTTTTTATAATAGAGTTTGAAGTCTAACAAGCTTTCAGTAAGACGTTGAATGTCTAGAAATGAAGTTGTAGAATTGTCATTGATCTGGGAAAAAAATTGTAGAATTGTCAGTTTGTGTATGAACTTTAGTTAACCAGCAAGATCTTGTTCCTAGATTGATTTGTATATATATATTGGATAAGCAAAAATTTATTTATGTAAGTGACAATAATTATAAAATATTTCCTCAAGATCTATCAAGCAAATGATTAGGTATGTTATAATTTGTCGTAGAACAATGTAACTGACCCAGACTATTTGTTCAATCTGAATGAAAGATATTGCTATTTCTTGTCAAATACAATTGTATGCTGTATTGTAACCACTCAGAAAATATGAGGAAGGAATATATTTTTAATTTATATGAGAATGAGAACATGATTCTCTTTTATAAAGAGAGCAAATACAATAGAAAAGGAAACTAATTAAAGCTAATATTTAACAGTTTCTACTTTCCTATTTTTCTTGATTTTATACAGCTTTTACTATCCATATTTACATAGAAAAACAAATCCTAGACTATTGACTAAATCAAGGCCTTAATAACCGAATTTCCAACACTCCCCCTTAAGCTGGTTTGAAGATATCTTCCATAGCCAGCTTGCTAGTCCGCTTATCAAATTACTTCTTGTGTAGTCCCTTCGTTAGCACATCAGCTAATTGTTCACCTGTTGGAAGGTATGTCATACATATTATTCCAGCATTGATTTTCTCCTTGATGAAATGTTTATCCACTTCTATATGTTTTGTGCGATCATGTAGAACTGGATTATGAGCTATAGATATAGCTGCTTTGTTGTCACAATAGACGTTCATAGGAGTTGGGTGAGAAAGCTTCAATTCTTCAAGAATTTTTTTGATCCACATTACTTCACAAATTCTATGGACAACAACTCTGAACTCTGCTTTTGCACTACTTTTAGCTATCACATTCTGTTTTTTACTTCGCCATGTAACTAGGTTCCCACCTATAAAGGAGCAATATCCGGATGTTGATCTCCTGTCTGTAATACTTCCTGCCCAGTCTGCATCTGTGTAGACTTCAACTTGAAGATGTCCATGTTTCTTGAACAGTAAGCCTCTCACTGGAGTTCCTTTCAGGTATCTTAAGATCTTATAAATGGCCTCAAAGTGCTCTGCCCCTGGTGAGTGCATGAACTGACTTACTATTCTGATTGCAAAGGTGATATCAAGCCGCGTATGAGACAAGTAAATTAATTTCCCCACAAGTCTCTGATATTGTTCCCTATGTTTTACTTCTTCAGCCTTAGCAGCTTATAACTTCAAGTTAGGCTCAATCGGAGTCTCCATTACAACCAAGCAAACCTGTTTCTCCAAGGAAATCAAGAACATATTTTCTCTGGTTAATGAATATACCTTCCTTGGATCTTGGCAAATTCCATTACGAGGAAATACTTGAGGGCTCCCAGATCCTTAATTTGAAATTCTTTTGCGAGTTTCTTCTTGAGGGCTGCTAATTTTGCTTCATCACCACCAGTTAAAAGATGTCATCAACATAAACAATTAAGATTGCAATTTTATTATCTTTTGAATGTTTATAAAATATTGTGTGATCTGCTTGACTCTGCGAGAAGCCATAACTGATAACTGTCTTTCCAAAGCGTTCAAACCACACTCTTGGTGATTGTTTGAGTCCATATAATGACTTGTTCAATCTGCATACTTTGTCGCTGCCAAGTCTCTGCTCAAATCCCGACCGTAAGCTCATGAACACCTCATCTTTAAGATCACCATTGAGAAATGCATTTTTAATGTCAAGTTGATGTAGAGGCCAATTTGAATTTACTGCAAGAGATAACAGTACTCTAATGGAATTTATTTTAGCAACAGGAGCAAAAGTCTCCTAGTAGTCGATTCCATAAGTCTGAATGAAGCTTTTAACCACCAGTCTTGCCTTGTATCTCTCAACGCTTCCATCTGCTTTACATTTTATCGTAAACACCTATTTACACCCAACTATTTTCTTGCCTCTGGGTAGATCAACTATCTCCCAAGTACCATTTCTCTTTAAAGCATTCATCTCCTCCATGACTGCTAATTTCCAATTCAGATCATCTAATGCTTCTTGTATATTCCTTGGAACAAAGAAGTGTGAAATCCTAGATGTGAAAGTTCTATGGTTTTTAGACAGTCTTTGATAGGAGAGGTAATTTGCAATAGGATGTTTAATGCAATTTCGGACACCTTTCCTAATTGTTATAGGAACATCAAGGTCAGAAATAGAAGGAATTGGATTACTTGAAGTTTTGGTGCCAGAACTCGGGTGGACATTTGGGTCATTATTCCTCAGATGAAATCTCTTCCTAGTATAAACCTGAAGCTTAGAATTTAGATCACGTTGATCAGTTTGTAATACTTCTCCCCTTGAACAAGAATCTTCTTTACTAGGCACCAAAGAACTTGGTTCTCCTAAGTGATCATTATCAAACATGTGGTTCTTGTGTAGGATAAATGACATTCGGGAGTGGGATAGAAATATCCCAAAAATTGTCTTCTACTCCACTTGTCTCCCCCTGAAGAGAATTGTTGGTGAAGTAGGATTTTGTTTCCACAAATGACACTACCATACTCGCATGGAATTTCTTTGTTTGAGGATCGAAGCACTTAATACCCTTTTTTGTTTGAGGAATAATCCAAAAAAACACATTTTATAGCACGTTGGTCAAGTTTTGAACGAAATTGACTTGGAACATGAACATAGGCAGTACATCCAAAAACTTTGGCGGGTAAATCAACCAAAAAAAACTTTGTTTCAGGAAAAAAAGTTTTTAGACAATCAAAAGGTGTTTTGTATGTTAACACCTTAGTAGGCATCCTGTTTATCAAATAAGAGGCTGGTAAAACTGCTTCACCCCATAAATACTTATGAACATGCATGTAAAACATTATAGCACGTGCTATTTCAAGTAAATGTTTATTTTTTCATTCTGCAATGCCATTTTGTTGAGGGGTATCTTGACATGTAGATTGATGAAAAATTTCCTTTTTTACCAAAAACTCACCCAAGTGCTCATTGAAATATTCTGTTCCATTGTCAGAATGTAAAATACCAATTTTGGTTTGAAATTGGTTTTCAATCATATTGTAAAAATTTGTGAATAAATTTTTCACATCAGATCTTTTATTCATCAAATAAATCCAACATAAGCATGTATGGTCATCAATAAATGTAATAAACCATCTTTTACCAAAAAGAGTAGTGACTTTAGAAGGGCCCCAAACATTACTATGAATTAAATAAAAATGTTTGGAAGCCTGGTAATGTTTTGGCAAATAAGTAGAGCGATGAAATTTGCAAAAATGCAACTTTCACAATGAAAAGAAGAACAATCAATCCCTTTAAATAATTCTAGAAATAAATGTTTCAGATAAAGAAAGTTAGGATGTTCTAGTCTATAGTGTCATAGCATTATTTTTTCTCGAACAGAGATTGAACTATTACTATTAAAGCTCTGAGCTTTTTTATTACTGAAAGGTACTTCTTCAAAGTAGTAAAGACCTTCAATCATCCTAGCACGCCCAATCATCATCCCCAAGTTCTGGTCCTGAAATTCACAATGAGATTCAAAAAAGGTAACACGACAATTAGAATCCTTAGATAGTTTACTGACAGACAAAAGGTTTGCAGGCTAAGTTTGGGGCTGTGAAGAACAGAATTGAGATTAATTTTCTCAGTTAGTTTAGTAAGTCCTTTTCCTGCAATATGTGAAAAACTACCATCGGCTATTATGATTTTTTCAGGACCAGAACAAGGGAAATAGGCACTAAATAAATGGGAAAAACTAGTCATGTGATCAGAGGCTTCGAAATCTATGATCCACAGAGAGAAGCTTAGGCAAGAGAAAGGCTTTGGGATTTCTACCTGTTTGTGCCAAAAAACACTAAGAGTGTCGGATGAGGAGTTGGATTTTATCAGCTTTAAGAGTTGATCAATCTACTCTTTGTTAAAGGGACCTGAATTGGCTTCATTGGCAGTAGGAAAGCCACGATTCTTCTCTCCTTGTTTGCTGCTTTTCCAGTTGGCAGGTTTGCCATGGATCTTCCAACACGTTTCGCTTGTATGGCAAGGCTTGTTGCAAAAATTGCACCAGACCCGTGGCTTATCATCAAACCGGCATTGGTAATTTGCAGCCTTGTAGGCTGCAACATCGCTAATTAAAGCAGAAATTTCAATTGACTCCCCAGTACCCTTTTCTTAAGCATGACGCTCCTTCGGCTCTCTTCCCTTTTGATTTCGGCAAATACTTCGCCAATGGATGGGAGAGGAGGTCTGCCAATAATTCTTCCTCGCACTTCATCGAACTCAATGTTGAGGCAGGCAAGAAACTTGTAAATATAGCTATCTTCCACAGTTTTCTTGTGGTGGTTGCAGTCGTCAACTGATTTCCATTTGTATGTGTTGAAGATGTCAAGATCCTGTCACAACCTTTTCAACGAATTGAAATATTTGGTGACAGAATCATCTCCTTGACGAATCTCTTTCAACTTCAAAGTCAATTCGAAAACATGAGATTGATTTCCTAGGTCAGAATACATCTGACTAACAGTATGCCACAAACTCTTATGCTAGTAGTATAGCACATGTAATTAGAGCGTACATCCTCCTCCATGGGAATTGACCAACCATGTCATAACCATGGAGTTTTTAGCGTCCCAAATGCCGAATAGCGGATCATTAACAGCAGGAGCCTTCTTGTCACCCATGATGTAGCCGATCTTTCCTTGCCCACGGATATACATCCAGACGGATTGCGACCAACGGAGAAAGTTGTTACCATTTAGGCGGATGGTGGTGATTGGGATAGAGTGAGAGTTGGACGTTTTCACCGGAATGGCAACGGCAGGGGTTGAAGTGGTTTCGGACGTGACTTCCGACATGGCTACGACGGTTTTAGGGCTGCTGTGTTTTTGCTCTGATACCAACTCAGAAAATATGAGGAAGGAATATATTTTTAATCTACATGAGAATGAGAACATGATTCTCCCTTATAAAGAGAGCAATTACAACAGAAAAGGAAACTAATTAAAGCTAATATTTGACAGCTCTACTTTCCTATTTTTCCTGATTTTATACAGCTTTTACTATCCATATTTACATAGAAAAAACAGATCCTAGAATATTGACTGAATCAAGGCCTTAATAACCGAATTTCCAGCATAACCTCAAAAAAATAAATAAATAAATAAATAGAGAATAAACCTCAAACATGCTCCTACTGTCTTCCAAGGAGAACAATCATGTGTTGTGTGCACATGGCTGCAGCCAGATGATTAGTGGTTGTGTGTGGGGAAGGAGATAAATACATATAAGGGAAGGAAATACAAATAGTTGCACAAAGCAGAAGAGTTTAAGGTTGGGAATGGGGGCGGGGGTGGAATGAGTTTCTAGAATGAGGCCCCCATAGGAGTTTTTTGCTACTAAGGGAAATTATAAATGTAATCCCTTTGGATTTCTTTAGATTTCTATGGATAATGCTGTTTCGTTTAGTCTCCTAAGATTTTGAACTTCAAATATCTGTTGTCAGTAATTTAGTTTGTTGTTGTGTGGAAGAGACACTGGAGTAAGATAATTGTGCTGATTCTACCAGTTGGGAATGAAACTTTGTTTCTAGGCTACCCAGTTAAGAGTAGTGTTTCTTTGGTTGGGTACTTTGTGTGTTGTGGGAAGTACTGGCCCAAATGAAATCTGACATAGTTTTATACAAACTGAATAAACTTGACATTCTGATGTAAAAAGACACTGGCGCAAAAACAACTTGGGAAGTTGGTAAAAAGCTAGCTTTTGGCTTTTTACCAAGTTTTTTGGCTTTTTTGGAAGTAATTTGGGAAGTTGGTAAAAAGCTGGCTTTTTGCTTTTTAGTTTAATATTAATTTATGGTGTCAAATCAAATTAAAATGACCAAAATACCCTTACCTAACATAAGAGATTTATTTTTTTTATTTTTTTCATAGGCCCCGAATTTGTAATTTTACGGCTGCGTTTTTGGCACTTGCCAAATGACATTTCTGGCGTTTTTGGCAGCCACGTTTTTGGACATTTTGTCCAAAAACGTGGCTTTTTACCATGTTCCCAAAATGGCACTATATACATCTTTCCCTTGGCAGTTTTGCGCACAGATGTCCAATTCATACTGAGACGCACTTCTGTGAAAGGACTTCTTTTTCAGAGTTCATATTTATTGGACTAAATCAAAAGATTACAAGACTCAAGATGAGAGGACTTGCAATCCCAATCCCAGTTTACCTCACATTAGAAGTGGTCTGCAAAAGTTCCTCACTTTACTTTTCACTCTTTGTGGCTCTGACTCCGCAAACTCTCTTTATCCCAATGTTCCATGAAACTCCTCTCTCGAATCTTTGCTTATTGCGACTACTACATATTGGCCTTGGATGGGTATGTGATGCAACTAAAATGTGTTGGTTTTTGTTAATAAAAACACTCAATCATGAAACACTATCTCACAAAGTTCTAGTTCATTGATGGGAAAACAATGGATTCCAATTAAACCTAAGTTTTCACCCTCAATTTGCGTAGTGACTTGTGCAGGAGAAACTAAGCTCTTATTTATAAGAGAACTAGAAATTTAACCTAATTAAGCCAAGTTTCGGCTGCCCACTTGAGCGCTCATTGGGTGGGCTTCAAGCACTGGCTATTGACTTGCATTGGGTTGCAATGTGGACCAATTATAAAGTGACACACTTGAGTGGCTATTGAGTGAGTGTGGTATATGGGACACTAGCTATTGGAAAATAGAGATGTCTATGCTCGAGTTGGAATTAGGTCCTCTTCAAGTGGGACCTGCTGGAATGGGGAAAGTCAAAATTTCACGACCCGCTAGAGCAGGGCATTGGGTTTGGCAAATGTGCACAGCTCATATTTTGGAAATGAAATCCAAATTACATAGTACAAGAGATAACACTAAGCCTATAAATCCCACAAAACATAGACCTAATATGGAAATTGCAACACTAACCTACTATATATCCTATAAGATGAAAAGGGTATAGATTGTGGTTTCAGGCTTCATTGTTATTTTATTTTATTTTGATAAATAGACTTCATTGTTATTTTTGTTTGTGAGAATTTGGAAAAATGAAAACCAAAGGTAAAAATGAAAATGAAAATGATAAAAATAAATAAATAAATAAATAAGATGCCCGAAAATTGTGATTAGAGATCTTTTGTCCTTGTAACAATAGGATCATGATTTATAATAGCCAGTGGCCGAAATTTATTTTATTGGAACAAAAGGAGTTTGACACTGACTCAATTCTCTCACTCTCTGGACTTTCTTTT
Source organism: Camellia granthamiana (assembly GCA_036172215.1). Lineage (NCBI taxonomy): Eukaryota > Viridiplantae > Streptophyta > Magnoliopsida > Ericales > Theaceae > Camellia > Camellia granthamiana. The sequence goes on along the minus strand of CM069905.1, from coordinate 33,652,662 downwards.
GTCTTGAATGTGCATTCTTCAACTGTTCGTTGCTCTGTAGGCATTGAAATCCCAAAGTATGTAGACAATGTTACTCCTCAATACAAACCAAAGTTTGAAGCCCTGGTGAGAACCCAATGTTTCCTGTTGGTTGAATAGAGCTTGGTCTTTTTGCAAAAGGAGAAACATCTAATATAGCGTTATGTTTTTGAGTTAACAGTTGGTGGAACTGAAAGAAGCAGAAAAGAAATCTCTGAAGGAGTCTGAAAGGTTGGAGAAAGAAATTGCAGAAGTCCAAGAGTTGAAGGTAATGTAAAACTGTCGGTTCTGTTCTTTTCATCTCTTTGCTCATTTTTCTTTATTTTGGTCTCTGATGTGGTGGTTGTTTATCATGTAACAGAATAAGATCAGTACCATGACAGCAGAAGAATATTTCTCAAAGCATCCAGAGGTAAAGAAGAAGTTTGATGATGAAATCCGAAATGATTACTGGGGCTATTGATGTCAGCTGTGTGTAGCAGTTCAATGCACCACTTTTACAGGTGAACTTTTTTCTGTTCATCTGTATCTGTTTCGGTTTTTTAGAATTTAAAAAAAAGAAAGAAAGGGGGGGGGGGGGGGGGGGGGGGGGTTTCCAAATCGTTTTGCTTTATGTTTCTTTTGAAGAGCTTGAACTACAACGTATTTCATGTTGAGATGTCTTCATCCAGAGAGATTAAAGAGTTGATTTCTATTTCAAAAACAAAATGTGGATTGCTTTAAATCATGGTTTGAGTTTGACATGGTTTTCTTTCTCCCATTAACTTGTATCATGCAAGCTTTTCCATCAAAATTGATTATTTTCTAATAATATATATTTATGGACTCGCATAGTTTCCTAATTGATGTAAGAAGCATATTAGCTGATTAAGAGCAATAAGATTGGCCAATTGAAGATTATCTTTCTGATGTAGGCAATATGGTTTGTGACTGCAAGAGTCTATCAGCTTCTTTTAGTAGTATAGAGAGGTGGCAATGCCACGGCTCATGCTTAGGGTTGTAAATGAGTCAAGTGGTCAGACTTGACTTGAAAGCTTTATGAGCTTCAAAGTAACCTCAACTTGTTTATCTTTCGAGTTAATCTCAATTGAGTTTTGAACTAGTTGATAGCTTAATTTTTTTTATAATAC